>JAKCPI010020057.1:0-12574 GCA_023213315.1 Euborellia annulipes | reverse complement strand
CTGAATTAGAAATTATTTTTAACACATTGGTTGACACGGGCCCTCCGAAAAATCATTTTTTTTGTACTGATGATGACCAGGCGTGATGCCGGTCGAAATATTTACGAATTAAATTGATGTGAGAGGCGTCCATTAACGGCTGGTTTTATTCTCCGGTTCCTTCTATAATTATTTTTTAGATTCTCTATAAAATGTATATTCTCATTTTGTCATTGAAATCTTCTGAAGACCACTTTACTCTTGTACTCCATAGAAAAGATAGGAGAAAGGTTGCCCATGAGTAACAAAATATAAATATTTTCCCATATAAATTTTACATCTTGAAAATCGAATGTACCAGTACTGTCGGAAACTAAATACATGTCGACACAAAAAATGTGGTGTGACAAAGCACCTTACACAACTTCTTTCGATTACCGAAGGTAAGAGAAAGTTGTTGTGCTGTGCGCCAGTCACACCAGATTTTTTTAATACGAACTCATCTTTAGTTCATTAATTGAAAATTTTTATTTAAAGGTTGCCCCTGCTTAGTTTTCTCTTATTTTTTTTTCTGAAATGTTGCAAAATTCGTTTTTCGTCTTAATATTTTAATTATTTTCATAAAATTTTTGTATGGTATGATTTTTTGTTAGAATGAATAAAAAATTTTCTAATATTAAAATATGTTCTAATATTTTACTTTCTCTCTGGATTGTCAAAAATTTGATGTTGAGATTTTGCTGAATAGTACATGTTCAAAAGAGTCCGTGAATCCAAAAAAGAGGTTTTCGCGACATCCGAATTCTAAAAAAAAATGTTTGAGAAACGCTGCTATAAAATATACAAAATTACATTTTGAAATCTTCACAAAGGCTAATTAACTCCACACCCCAAGATATGTGGAATAAAATTTTGTTCTAGAGTTCAAGCATTTGCTTTTTTTTTATCTCAAGTTGAAATCGTTTTATTCTATGTCAAAAATCAAATCGTCTTGATAATTTATCAAGATGCAAGGGAAGCACAGAGAATTCATTAATCATAATAAATTATAAAATCACACATCAGCAGTTAATCATTTTAATATATTAGTGGAGAAATTAAATTTAAATAAATATATTTATTTATTCATGTCTTGTTCAAATTAATGAATGCCACTCAAGTTTATTAGACAGATTTCAATCATTATTAATTTGATAGGGTTATTGTTTATCAATCAGAATTGTGTAAAATTTGAAATTTATGATGACTTTATCTTATTATATTGAATGAATAATTAACTCCGTTAATCGATGGATATTTATACAAATTAGTTAAGAATTTAAGCTTAACACTAAATGAGAAGAATTATAGGATCGTCTTCTAATTTTTTATTAATTAACTCTTTTCAACTGATGTTCCCTTTTAAAGTCATCTAATTTTTATTAGTGCCTTAACTCTCTTCAAAAGATGATCTCCTTAATCAGAGTTGAAACTCCATAAATAATAAATAAATGAAATACGTGTCGTTGTAATTATTCATTTACCTTCACCTTACTTGAAAATATTTAATTCAACGATAAATCATGCTTGAATTTTTAATGGGAAATTTTAAAAATTAAAAAGTTTATTTCCATAGGTTTTCTCAACTTTCTATTACTAGTATTTAAGTATGATTGAATTAATAAATAATTAATTATCAGAGTGTAAATAAAAGCTTTTTTCTATCGCTTGAAAGTTCTAGTCAACTAGCAAACTAATCCGACAGTTAGCAAATCATCGATATAGTAAACAAGAACACGCTTAATCTTCATAGCTTGGCTAGTCAACTATGATCTGGACTCTTATTTAATCATATTATTAGCTTAACTAGTTGGGAAGACTCCAAAGTCATAGTCAACTAGCTTATCCAAGGGATAGTTAGTTAACTAGAAGTGGAACAACCGGCCCTTAGCCTTTATTCATTCATCTTTTATCAATATCCATGAACCATGGCGTTTGCCCTTAGACTTTTTGGAAGACGCCTACTAGTTAGGCAGCCAAATTGACTCACCAGTGCATATGCGCGGTATTCATACGGTAAAAGACCAACAGAACCCTGCCTCGGGTAAGCTCACACAGACACTGCATTGTTAATATTTAGAGGTAAAGTATGAGATTTATGTCAAAAATTCAATGTCGAGTCTTTGACGGAAATACACGTTTTGATGTCCCAAAAAAAGTGGATCTCGTAAAATGTCTCTGTTCAAAATAAAGCAAGAAAGAAATGAGCTACGAGGATGAAAATTTATATTTAAGTTAGGTACCCCATTGAGGCGGGAAAATAGGTTTTTAAGTAAAATCGGCCAAATAGTTACTGATGTACTTTTTCAGTATTTTTTTCGATTTTCTAAAAATTCGCGCCTACGTTTTTGGTTAAAATTCATAAATTATTATTTTTTAGAAGGTCTTTAAAATGTATATTTGCCCTTCAAATTCTTTGAAGCACACTTTGCTCATGTACTTCATAGGAAAGATAGGAGAAATATTCGCTATAAATATAAATATTTTCCCATGTTTATAAATTTTATATCTTGAATACTGCGGGAAACAAAATGTATGTCGACAAAAAATCCGGTGTAAAGCGCACAGTACACAACTCTAAATTATTAAAGGTACGAGAAAGGTGTGTCCAATCACACCAGATTTTTTAATTATTTAATTAATAGCGAGCAAGGTTTCAAATTGGATATTCTCTCTAATATATTTTTTTTTTTTTTTTTTTAAGGTCCTTCTCGGCATCTAAGGCCATTTAGACCCCATCCCTATTTATTTCAAATGATTTGTAGTCAAATCAAATGAAATAAATTTTTCTCGCTTGGGATGGGGCGAACCCGGGACTCCGGTGCGAGAAGCTAATGTCTTCCCACTGAGCCACGGCTCCCGGGCCCCTAATATATTTCTTTATATATTAATTAAACAATGAATTATTCACTGAAACTTAAAAGAATAGAGTGGTAATATCGTAATTTTGTGATTTATTTATTTTTACTTTCTCTTACCTCTATATATGTTAATATATATAGAGAAAAAGTATTGGATTCATGTAAATAATTCCATGTCGAGATTTTGATTGATATACACGTTTTGAGGTCCCCTGAATCCAAAAACGCGTTTTCGCGACATGATCTGTCTGTCTGTCTGTGAACAAAAATATCTAAAGAACGAAAAGAGCTATGAGGTTGAAATTTTATATTTAAATAAGGTACCCCCCTGGGACGTGTCATGAAGCTTTTGAAAAAAATCGGTCAAAGAGTACTAATACTTTACTGATGCAGTTTTTCAGTTTTTTTTTTTCGATTTTGTCAGAATTCGCTCCAACGATTTTGATTAAAATTCAAAAATCAATTATTTTTTAGATGCTCTTTAAAATGTATATTCTCATTCTCCCCGTTGAAATCTTCTGATGACCACTTTACTCTTGTACTTCAGGAGAAATGGTTGCCATGGTAACAGAATATAAATATTTTCCCATGTTTATAAATTTGACATCATTAATTCTAATAAATTGGCAGTAACTAAATATATCTCAACACAAAAAATCTGGTGGCACAGTACGCACCTTTCTTTTACCAAAGGTAAGAGCGTGCTGTGCGACCAGTCACTCCAGATTTTTATTTATGTAAATATCCTTTTTCTCCGAGATACAATAAAAAAAATATTGTGACAATCGTGGTGGTCCCTCCATCTCTCTCTCCTCTTGGAATGGAGATTGAATTCGTTCATGTGACGGAATGGCATTCGACTTGCAGAATTGGCCCACTTGCAAGAAGAGGAGCCGGAAGGCAGCCGGCTGCCAATTTTAAAGATAGCTTCCACCTCTTCTCTCTCTCTCTCTCTCTCTCTCTTTTCTGTTCTCTTTCTCTTTCTTGGAGTGCATGCCCCAGGTTACAGTTACGAACGGGACTTTGTCTTCTTTATGCTCTCGTTCAGGACATGGCTCTTCTCTCCCTCATTCTGATCAAATCTCTCTCCATCTCCTTTCTCATTCTTCTAAAGCCTTTTAAAATCGCCTAATTGCTACTTTTATATCCATCTAAATGACTCCCAAACATTTAATTCATTAATATCCTGCATCAACTAAATCTCTCGTCACCTAATCATTAGGGAATAAATTCACTTTGAGATCATCAATTAAACGTGGCATTTTGACAAGTTTATTCAACTCGATTATGTTTGAAAAAAAGAAATATGCGATTTGATTCGTTCATTTTAAGTGCTTTCGTATTAAAAGGTAATAATCCTTGAGATGAGGATCGCGTGGCGTAGGGGTTAAGATATCACGATTTAAAGATCATAATGGATTGTCAGGAAAGAGGGACTCCTGGGTTACGATGACTAACTTGTTTTCAGAAAGAACGAAAGCCCTAATAGAATAGGGAAACCATAATAGGAATTAAATTAACAATGAAAAACCTTCTTTATCTTTTATGTGTGGTTTTAATGCTTTTTTAGTTCCAATAGAGATGGTTCAAGTAAATAAATATAGCGAGGTTTAAAAATATATTTTTAGAGGGTATAAATAATAGATAAATTGATAAAAATTAGCAGAAAATATCCTTTCGGTAATTGAAAGTTGTGTTATGTGCTTGACACACCAGATTTTTTTGTGTCGACACTTGGAAATTAAAAGGTCGTAAAGGACAAAATGCTACTTTTCGGGACTGCCAAAAAACGAAAAAAAAATTTTTCCCTCCTAACTTTTCTGACCTTAGTACTATTATAAAGACAATTCTCAGAATTTCTAATCCTTTTTGACAAATTTGAGCAAAGTAATTAGGTTGAAAAACATTATACTCTAATAAATCCTATAATTTCTCAAATATCTATAAAAAAATTTAATGGCGTAAAAAACAAACATTTTTTTTTTTTTTTTTTGAGATAGCACAATTTTAATTAGACTGTTTTGTAAAGCTCAAAAAGCTGAACATTTCTGTATATATAACTCATTTTTGCTATTTTGTCTTCTACGACCTTTTAATTTCCAACTATATCGATATAATCTATTTAGTTTCTGCTGAAATATTAGAATTCAACTTGTAAAATTTATAAAGATAGAAAATTTTGTTACTATGGCAACTATTTTCCTATCTTTCCTATGAAGTAAGTACAAGAGTAAAGTGTGCTTCAAAAGATTTCAAAGGCAAAATGAATATATATATTTTAAAGAGTATCTAAAAAACATTCCATTAATGAATTTTAATCAAAATCTTTGAAGCTTGAGAAAATCGAAAAAACTGAAGAAGTAAGATATCAGTAAAGTACTAGTACTCTTAGGCCGATTTTGTTCAAAAGCTTATTTTCACGCCCCGGGGGTGCCCTAACTTAAATATAAATATAAAATTTCAAACTTGTAGCTCTTATCGTTATTGAGATATTTTGTTTACAAACAGACCATTTTGCTGGACTCACCCTTTTGGACTTACGGGATATCAAAACATATATTTCCATCAAAATTTCGATATCGAATTTTTGAATTCAATTTATCTCTATATATATATATATATATATATAATATATAATTACATATAAAGACAAAGTAACAATAAGAAGTCTTAAAGAAGATTTACTAACTGTAAGATGTGTTTAAATTCGTTCATTTTTTTTGTATTTTTCGATTAATTGTTACAGAGTTCCTATAGATAAAAAAAAACGTTAAGTAGCTTAATCAACTATGAATGCGAGCCTGTTATAGAGCAAATAATCGAAAAATTCAGTAACGAATTAATTATTTGCTCAATTATGATCAAACCAAACCTGGGCACTTATAAATGTATAAGTTTCAAGTTTGATTCCTAGATGCACCAAGGAAAAATTGTCAGTAAGAAATGTTAATAGGGCATTGAAAAAAAAAAAAAAACGGTTTTAGGCACGATTAGTCAATAACGTTTTGTCCGAAAACGTTTTTGCTCAATTGGTGTGCGTTCAGCCTTACAAGACTGTTTGAAAAACCAATATTTCAAACAAAGCTGTAAGTAAGCAATATAATTGATTTTTATTGTATGTAGTGGTAGAAGACATCCATAAGAAATCCCTTGAATGGTAAGAAAAATTTCTATGAAAACAAGTTTATTGAAATTTCGAAAAAGTGCTTCAGTTTATGATTTGGTAACAAAATACGTCACCAATTTGACAACTTTGCTAATTTTGTTGCCTTTGTAATTAAAAATTAAATGGCAATAGACAAAATCCAAATAAAGATGATTTGTTAAGCTAGTGAAACCAAAATTATGCGTAAGAATGTCGTCAGAAAAGGAAAGAAAATAAAAAATTTCCTAATTTTAGAGCTATTTAAAAAATTTCGAGACGAGTGAATCGAATGCCGGCAGAATAAGAATGATATCTTTATCCATTTTGGAATTCTATTTCGTATTTGAATTTTGTCAAGGTGAAAATTTATTATCTGTATAATAGTTTGAAATTCGAGGAACAAAAAAAAAAAAAAAGCTGACAGCATAATGGGAAGACGAAATAAGAGATCGCCACCAAACGCCCAAATAAGGCGTATCTTTCTGAAGATTGCAAATTAATTTCCTACGAGTGAAGTATACATCTCAATAAAGTTTGAATGAAACAAAAAATTAATTATCCGAAAAAGATTGAAGTGATCCAGATCAATATTGATTGAAAACTGCAAATACAAAAATTGGAAAAAACTGAAAAAGTACTAGTTCGCCCCCCCCCCCCCCCCATTTTATAAAATAATACAAAAACAAAAATTTTTAATGCTAAAAAATATAAAATTATATAAAAATATTTTTTTTATTTATTCTTATTTATATTAAAACTAGCAATCATTTGGAAAATTGGTCCTGGGGGCCAATCCTAGGGAGGCGCGCCTCACAGTTTGGAAAACGCTGGTAAAAGGGTATTTTATGGCTGGTGGAATTTGTATCAGGAATGAAAGTTAAAAGAAAACAGAATGTTTTCTTTAAAAATATATTTTAACAGCTGACGTTTCGGCTTTGATAAAAGCCATCCTCGGTACCACTAACTAATGGCTGTGGCCAAAGCCGAAACGTAAGCTGTTAAAATATATATTTTAAAGAAAACATTCTGGTTGCGTTTTCTTCTAACTTTCATTACTGAAGAAAAATATTTTGCTCAAATCTTATTTTCACGCCCTAGGGGGTGTTTAACTTAAATATAAAATTTCAACCACCTAGCTCAATTCCTTAATGCTTTAAATTGAACCCAAACAGACACACAGACAGAACATGCCGCGAAAATAATTTTTTTTTTTTATTCAGGGGACCTCAAAACGTGTATATCCATCAAAGTCTCGACATCGAAGTTTTGACATGAATACAATACTTTCTCTCTCTCTATATATATATATGTATATTAACTTATACATGTAGGTAAGAGAAAGTAAAAATTCAAATCCGAATTGAGATTAGTTCTAAATACAAAAAGATGCGGTAACTCACCCCAGTAAAATTCTAAGTGGACTAATCATTTCTTACTTTTCTACCTAATGAAAAAAATCCCTACAAAATTCTGCAAGGGATTCGATGGGTTCCTAAGTTACCTGTTATTATTATCTGTTTATGAGAGTTCCGAAATCTTCAAAAATTAATTCCGCCCCAGTAATAAGAAATTTTAGAATGACATTAAAATGTTTCTATCCTACTATACTATTTGCTAAATATTGAATATAAATAAATTTTTTAATTCAAATTGAATGCACTTATTTTTTAGTAAAAGTATTAAAAAACATTAATATATTTGTGCATTATAGGGGTTGGGGCATTAACCCCCCGGGTTAATGCCATCATACCTCCCCTTAAGGAAATGCGAGCCTTCACCGCGAAATTACTCTCAAAATAATTTGAATACATTTATAAATAATTATTTTAATTTTTATTTTATTTTAATTTTCAACCCTTAATCCACCCCTGAGTAAAAGTATATTAAGTGTGAGTGTGAATAAGAAAGTGTTAAAAAAAAAGTAAAAAATAAATAAATAAATAAATAAAAATAAAAAACTGATTTTTTTTCAATGACACCTACACTCCCCTCCCCCTTTCAACGCTTATATTCTCCCTCTACCCTTAGTGAAATACAAAATATTTAATTTCATATTCAAAAGAATCGTTTTTCGCAGTCAAATTATTTGTTTCTATCATTTTTTTTTTTCAATGATAAAATGCATAATAATTACCTTTAATAAGACTCTCAAGAGGGTGTGTTGACTGACGGGGTGGTCAGGGTGGGTTACACTCGATTACACTATATTAATTATTCACTTTGATTCACTTTAAACACAACTTAGAATGAGAGAAGGTCGCCGCCTGCCACGGCAGGCAACGCTCTCGACTGAACGAGACTTGTCTCTCTCTCTCTGTTTGTATAGGAATAAATAGATGAAAATAACAATTCCCTTTTTATTAAAAGTAAAAAAATACCTTTTGCTCTAATCTAACTATATTTAGAGATGGAATTTTTTAAAAGAATGTCAACAAGTGATTTGGAATATTCCAAGGCCTTTCTTAAATAATCAACCCTTCACCCCCTAATCAAAATAATAATCAACCCTATTTTTTGAATGTTTTCTATTTACTTGGCTTCGATTTAGCTAAAATAAATTAAAAAAATAAACATTTTTTTTCAATTTTTCAACCCTTTATCCATCCAATCCTAATAAATAAAATAATTAACAATGCTATCGCCTCCTGGGAGCTTCGCGTCTAGTCAGAAAACCCCGAAAAACTTCCCTGGATCCCCCTTTGGGTTTTACACATAGGATAATTTTCTTGAATGGTCTTACTTTAGGCCAGTGGTTTGGTTTCCAAACTTTATGTTACAACGCCTACCTTAATTTAATCGTATGACGCCCCCCTCCCCACCCATTTAATAAAATAATACAAAAACAAAAATTTTTAATACTAAAAAATATAAATTTATAGAAAAATATTTTTTTTATTTATTCATATTTATTATTTTAATTAAAAACTCCGTCCCAGAATCTTCTAAATTATTTAATTATTTTATTTATTTATAAAACTAACAATCAGCAATCATTTGGAAAATTGATCTTGGTGGTCAATATTCGCGCCTCCCTTTAGACTTTTAAATCATCAGACACAGGCAGATCAATTTGCGAAAACCTTTTTTTTTTTCTTGGACTTCGAAATATAGAGAGAGAAAGTATTGGATTCATGTCAAAAATTCGATGTCGAGATTTTGATGGATATACACGTTTTGAGGTCCCCTGAATCCAAAAAAGTGGTTTTCGCGACATGGTCAGTCTGTCTGTCTGTGTGTTCAATTTAAAGCATGAAGGAATTGAGCTACGAGGTTGAAATTTTATATTTAAGTTAAACACCCCCCGGGACCGGAAAAATAAGCTTTTAATCAAAATCGGCCAAAGAGTACTAGTACTTTACTGATGTACTTTTTCAGTTTTTTTCGATTTTCTCAAAATTTGCTCCAACGATTTTTTTTTAAATTCAAGTTTCATCAAAATCGATTGCCGACAGTATCGTAAAAACAAAAAAGTGAGACGAAAACACGGAGGGAAATTCGAACACAGGGATGTCAAAAAGTAGCCTTAAATTTTAATAATTGGCTACCGATTTCAGATGTGAAAGAAGGAAGTAAAAATAACCAAAGTAATCAGGACATGGAGGAACCTTTTAAAATAACTCTTGACTTTTGTGCAGGTTTATACACTTGATGACATCATAACATGTGCTTGAATGGCTGCGATGTCACCGTCCGGCTCCTTGCCTTACCGGAGCCTCTCACTATTCGTTATTCTTTATTCGTTATTCGTTATGGTCTCTTCTCAGACAGGACAGGAGATTCTCTCTTTCTATCTCTCTCCTCGGAAGCAGATCAATCACTCCCAAGAGAGAGCTTCATATAAACGCTTTCATTAATTAATTAAAAGCGGCGGGGTGAGGGAATAAAAAAACTAACCTTTCCTCAAATAAGAGAAATAAATACTTTTGCACTTTTCTAATTGAAATCCTCTCTATGGTTTAAGAATGTTAATCAACCGGTATTATTATTTAATTCCTCTAAGTTTCTTTGGTCGGGATATTCTACTAATCGCGTCGATAAAAATAATCAATTAATTAAAATTATAAGTATTTAAGAAGAAATTGTATTACTCCTGGTGCTCAGTTCTCTCTGGTTATTTTCTCATATATTAAATATGTTCTACAAAGAAGATCCCTAGAAACGAATGCAGGAGGAGGAGTTAGAGATAGGAAATAATGTAACTCCACAGGGTGCCGGTAGCTATGGCCAGAGGCCGGTTGGGTTTGAGGTGTGTGTCTTCGTGCACGAAAGCACCTCGGGTAAATAAACGGGGATCCCGATAGGAATTTTAAATAACAATAATTAAATATGTATTAAAGAAGGGGAAGTTTAGCGATCAACAAAACCCCACAAAAGTGATTGTTAAAATATAAGAAAAAAGTATAACCAAGTATTTATTTACCTATTTAAATAAGGGAAAAAGGTAGGTAACACCGGGAGTAGCACCACGGATCTGTCGATTTGTACTTAACTTAAAATAGTAAAAAGCGGTACTGTGGTCTAGAAGTAGGGCATGTTGTGTACAAATCGACAGATCCGTGGTGCGACTCCCGGCGGTATCTACTTTTTTTCTCTTATTTAAATTAATAAATACTTGGTTATATATTTTTTATAATTACTTCATGAACCAATACATGATATATATAATTTTTTATTTATAAGAAAAAAAGACCTACAAGGGTAGTTAGGGGTCGGTCTAACAGATTTAGAAGCCACCAAAAGGCTCTTGGCTTATTTTGTTATCAATGGCAAAATTTGATGCTTCTCGAAAAGTGCATCTCGTGCATAAAATAAAATATTTCGTTGAAAGAACGATAAGAAATAAATTCAATATTATTATTTCTCCTCTAAAGGTATTTTAGTACTGTATGACATTCAATTTTTTTTAAAAGCATCAAATCTTGTCTGTTATATTGGATTATACCAAAACCAACTACTGAAAGCATCTGTTTATAAGAGAGACTACCATCCTAAAATAATTAAATAAAAGTATAGAGAGAAGTAGAGTATTAAAAATTTTTACGCTACAGGGTAAATATTTAAAATTTATTCGTGTAAAGGGGAGGGGAATCCCCCAAACTGAAAAGGGGCTTTTACTACAGACTTTGATAAATTAAAAAATCATATATCTAGTCTTTCCTAGGCGATAACTGAACTTGACACTGAATATATTTCTTTATCAAATTCTATTTTTTTATTTTTTACACTACAGTCGATGTCACAAGTGCCTGATGTGCTCGAGAGTGGAGCCTTGAGGAATCCCCCAAACTTAATCAAAACCATATTTTTTTAAAAAATGACGACATCGAATGTAGGTAATAGAAATAAATAAATCATTTTTACTTTTTTTATTTTTTTTTAATGTAATTGAAGGGGAAAAGCTACTTTTACACAAAACGGCTGGTTGCCTAAGCTCAGGGCTCCACTCTTGAGTGATGATCAGCAACTTGTGGTGTAGCCGGCACCTCATAGGGAGGAAGTGGGTGTAGTGGGCTCCATTTCAAAAAACAACAGGGTGACTCTAAAATGCTGACGACCGATACATATGCAAATTAAAATGAAACTAATTCCGAAAAACCCTTAATAAAATTTTGGTGGTCTCGGAACTAATAAATAAGAAATTAAAAAAAAAACAATTAGCACATTTTGTAATAGATTTTGTTATAAAAATACATAGGTCAATTTTGTAAATGGATTTTACGTTTTTGTTAATGAATAAATGAAAATGAATGAGATTATTATAGCTTCTAGAAAAAAATCTAATAAGATTTGAAATTAATCGATCGAGAAAAGATATAAAGAAGTACTTCACCCGTCCATTATGTTTTATTTTTCTTCCCTCCCGGGTTTATTTTTCCCCCCCTTTTTTTTTTTTTTTTTTTTTTTTTTTTTCTTTTTATTTTTTTTTTTTTTTTAATTTTTTTTCCCTTTACTTTACTTTTTCTTTTGGGTTAAAAATTTTTCCCTTTTCCCAAAATTTTAAATTTATTCAATTTCCATCTCTATAAAAATCAAACACACCTCTCCTTTCCCCGAAGGAGAGAAAAAGGTGTGCCTGCGCCCCCCACCCCAGATTTTTTTTATTATTATTATTTTTACCCACCAGAATTAGTTATTAAATATTGACAAATACAATTGATAGGCCTACATGTTTCGAAATTTTAAAATATTGATATCAAAAAGAATATTTATCCCTTTCTCCTAATCCTTCTCGGTTGCTGTAACAAACTTAATACGTCAAGACGAAACTTGATATCTTGTTTGTTACATGAAAGAGGGAGAAGTGAGTGTCAGAGAGAAAGACAAGAATCGTCTTCAAAATGTCAAAAACAAATTTAGGTCGAAACAGAACCTTATTATATTATTTCATAAAAACATAATAAAAAATTTTGTGCTCAATTTGATCAGCTCATAAAGAAAAGAACCTTCTCTAAATATATAAACAAACCTTTAAGGTAGGACGAGATAGTTTTAACAAGGATACTAGCATGTTTATTTAATGTGTCGAAAGTTAATAAAATTCTAACCGAAA
>JAKCPI010020056.1:0-12989 GCA_023213315.1 Euborellia annulipes | reverse complement strand
CCTGGGACGTGACACAAAGCTTTTTGAACAAAATCGGCCAAAGAGTACTAGTACTTTACTGTTGTACTTTTTCAGTTTTTTTTCTATTTTCTCAAAATTGGCCCAACGATTTTTTTTTTAATTCATAAATCAATTATTTTTTAGATTCTCTATAAAATGTATATTCTCATTTTGTCATTGAAATCTCTGAAGACCACTTTACTCTTGTACTCCATAGAAAAGATAGGAGAAATGGTTGCCATGGTAACAAAATATAAATATTTTCCCATATAAATTTTACATCTTGAAAATCGAATGTACTGTACTGTCGGAAACTAAATACATGTCGACACAAAAATGGTGTGACATGCACCGTACACAACTTTCGATTACCGAAGGTAAGAGAAAGTTGTGTGCTGTGCGCCAGTCACACCAGATTTTTTAATACGAACCATCTTTAGTTCATTAATTGAAAGCTTGATTTGGTAAAGATTGCCCCTGCTTAGTTTTCTCTATTTTATATGAAATGTTGCAAAAAAATTCGTTTTTCGTCTTAATATTTTAATTATTTTCATAAAATTTTTGTATGGTATGATTTTTGTGTTAGAATGAATAAAAAATTTTCTAATATTAAAATATGTTCTAATATTTTACTTTCTCTCTGATTCATGTCAAAAATTTGATGTTGAGATTTTGCTGAATAGTACATGTTCAAAAGAGTCCGTGAATCCAAAAAAGAGGTTTTCGCGACATCCGAATTCTCAAAAAAAAATGTTTGGGAGGAACGCTGCTATAAAATATACAAAATTACATTTTGAAATCTTCACAAAGGCCAATTAACTCCACACACCCCAAGATATGTGGAATAAAATTTTGTTCTAGAGTTCAAGTATTTGCTTTTTTTTATCTCAAGTCGAAATCGTTTTATTCTATGTCAAAAATCAAATCGTCTTAATAATTTATCAAGATGCAAGGGAAGCACAGAGAATTCATTAATCATAATAAATTATAAAATCACACATCAGCAGTTAATCATTTTAATATATTAGTGGAGAAATTAAATTTAAATAAATATATTTATTTATTCATGTCTTGTTCAAATTAATGAATGCCACTCAAGTTTATTAGACAGATTTCAATCATTATTAATTTGATAGGGTTATTGTTTATCAAATCAGAATTGTGTAAAATTTGAAATTTATGATGACTTTATCTTATTATATTGAATGAATAATTAACTCCGTTAATCGATGGATATTTATACAAATTAGTTAAGAATTTAAGCTTAACACGAAATGAGAAGAATTATAGGATCGTCTTCTAATTTTTTATTAATTAACTCTTTTCAACTGATGTTCCCTTTTAAAGTCATCTAATTTTTATTAGTGCCTTAACTCTCTTCAAAAGATCATCTCCTTAATCAGAGTTGAAACTCCATAAATAATAAATAAATGAAATACGTGTCGTTGTAATTATTCATTTACCTTCACCTTACTTGAAAATATTTAATTCAACGATAAATCATGCTTGAATTTTTAATGGGAAATTTTAAAAATTAAAAAAGTTTATTTCCATAGTTTTCTCAACTTTCTATTACTAGTATTTAAGTATGATTGAATTAATAAATAATTAATTATTAGAGTGTAAATAAAAGCCGCTTGAAAGTTCTAGTCAGCTAGCAAACTAATCCGACAGTTAGCAAATCATCGAGATAGTAAACAAGAACACGCTTAATCTTCATAGCTTAGCTAGTCAACTATGATCTGGACTCTTATTTAATCATATTATTAGCTTAACTAGTTGGGAAGACTCAAAAGTCATAGTCAACTAGCTTATCCAAGGGATAGTTAGTTAACTAGAAGTGGAACAACTGGCCTTTAGCCTTTATTCATTCATCTTTTATCAATATCCATGAACCATGGCGTTTGCCCTTAGACTTTTTGGAAGACGCCTACTAGTTAGGCAGCCCAAATTGACTCACCAGTACATATGCGCGGTATTCATACGGTAAAAGACCAACAGAACCCTGCCTCGGGTAAGCTCACACAGACACTGCATTGTTAATATTTAGAGATTTATGTCAAAAATTCAATGTCGAGACTTTGACGGAAATACACGTTTTGATGTCCCAAAAAAAGTGGATCTCGTAAAATGTCTCTGTTCAAAATAAAGCAAGAAAGAAATGAGCTACGAGGATGAAAATTTATATTTAAGTTAGGTACCCCCTTGAGGCGGGAAAATAGGTTTTAAAGTAAAATCGGCCAAATAGTTACTGATGTACTTTTTCAGTATTTTTTTCGATTTTCTAAAAATTCGCGATAACGTTTTTGGTTAAAATTCACAAATTATTATTTTTTAGAAGGTCTTTAAAATGTATATTTGCCCTTCAAATTCTTTGAAGCACACTATGCTCATGTACTTCATAGGAAAGATAGGAGAAATATTCGCTATAAATATAAATATTTTCCCATGTTTATAAATTTTATATCTTGAATATGCCGGAAACAAAATTTATGTCGACAAAAAATCCGGTGTAACGCGCACAGAACACAACTCTTATCAAAGCTAAGAGAAAGGTGTGTCCAATCACACCAAATTTTTTAATTATTTAATTAATAGCGAGCAAGGTTTCAAATTGAAGAAATATATTTCTTTATATATTAATTAAACAATGAATTATTCACTGAAACTTAAAAGAATAGAGTGGTAATATCGTAATTTTGTGATTTATTTATTTTTACTTTCTCTTACCTCTATATTTATTAATATATATAGAGAAAAAGTATTGGATTCATGTAAATAATTTCATGTCGCGATTTTGATTGAGATACACGTTTTGAGGTCACCTGAATCCAAAAAAGTGGTTTTCGCGACATGGTCTGTCTGTCTGTCAACAAAATATCTAAAGAACGAAAAGAGCTATGAGGTTGAAATTTTATATTTAAGTTAGACACCCTCCTGGGACATGACATGAAGCTTTTGAACAAAATCCACCAAAAAGTACTAGTACTTTAATGATGTACTTTTTCAGTTTTTTTTTATTTTCTCGAAATTCGCTCCGATTTTGATTAAAATTCAAAAATCAATTATTTTTTAGATGCTCTTTAAAATGTATATTCTCATTTTGCCATTGAAATCTTCTGAAGACCACTTTACTCTTGTACTTCAGGAGAAATGGTTGCCATGGTAACAGAATATAAATATTTTCCCATGTTTATAAATTTGACATCTTTAATTCTAATAAATTGGCAGTAACTAAATATATCTCAACACAAAAAATCTGGTGGCACAGTACGCAACTTTCTTTTACCAAAGGTAAGAGCGTGCTGTGCGACCAGTCACTCCAGATTTTTATTTATGTAAATATCCTTTTTCTCCGAGATACAATAAAAAAAATATTGTGACAATCGCGGTGGTCCCTCCATCTCTCTCTCTCTTGGAATGGAGATTGAATTCGTTCATGTGACGGAATGGCATTCGACTTGCAGAATTGGCCCACTTGCAAGAAGAGGAGCCGGAAGGCAGCCGGCTGCCAATTTTAAAGATAGCTTCCACCTCTTCTCTCTCTCTCTCTCTCTCTCTCTCTCTTTTTCTGTTCTCTTTCTCTTTCTTGGAGTGCATGCCCCAGGTTACAGTTACGAACGGGACTTTGTCTTCTTTATGCTCTCGTTCAGGACATGGCTCTTCTCTCCCTCATTCTGATCAAATCTCTCTCCATCTCCTCTCTCATTCTTCTAAAGCCTTTTAGAATCGCCTAATTGCTACTTTTATATCCATCTAAATGACTCCCAAACATTTAATTCATTAATATCCTGCATCAACTAAATCTCTCGTCACCTAATCATTAGAGAATAAATTCACTTTGAGATCATCAATTAAACGTGGCATTTTGACAAGTTTATTCAACTCGATTATGTTTGAAAAAAAGAAATATGCGATTTGATTCGTTCATTTTAAGTGCTTTCGTATTAAAAGGTAATAATCCTTGAGATGAGGATCGCGTGGCGTAGGGGTTAAGATATCACGATTTAAAGATCATAATGGATTGTCAGGAAAGAGGGACTCCTGGGTTACGATGACTAACTTGTTTTCAGAAAGAACGAAAGCCCTAATAGAATAGGGAAACCATAATAGGAATTAAATTAACAATGAAAAACCTTCTTTATCTTTTATGTGTGGTTTTAATGCTTTTTACTTTCTCTTACCTCTATATATAGGCCTATGTTAATATATATAGAGAGAGAAAGTATTGGATTCATGTCAAAAATTCGATGTCGAGATTTTGATGGATCTTCACGTTTTGAGGTCCCCTGAATCCAAAAAAGTGGTTTTCGCAACATGGTCTGTCTGTCTGTGTGTGTCTGTGTGTCTGTGAACAAAATATCTCAAGAACGGAAAGAGCTAGGAGGTTGAAATTTTATATTTAAGTTAGGCACCCCCATGGGACGTGACACGAAGCTTTTAACCAAAATCGACCAAAGAGTACTAGTACTTTACTGATGCACTTTTTCAGTTTTTTTCGATTTTCTCAAAATTTGCTCGAACGATTTTTTTTAAAATTCAAAAATCAATTATTTTTTAGATTCTCTTTAAAATGTATATTCTCATTTTGTGATTGAAATCTTCTGAAGACCACTTTACTCTTGTTCTCCATAGAAAAGATAGGAGAAATGGTTGCCATGGTAACAAAATATAAATATTTTGTCATACTTGTAAATTTTACATCTTGAAAATCGAATGGACCGTACTGTCGGAAACTAAATACATGTCGACACAAAAAATCTGGTGTGACAAGCACAGTACACAACATTCGATTACCGAAGGTAAGAGAAAGTTGTGTGCTGTGCGCCAGTCACACCAGATTTTTTAGTTCCAATAGAGATGGTTCAAGTAAATAAATATAGCGAGGTTTAAAAATATATTTTTAGAGGGATAAATAAAAGATAATAAGATTAGATTATTGATAAAAATTCGCAGAAAATTTCCTGTAAGTCTGGTCACACAGCACACAACTTTCTCTTACCTTCGGTAATTGAAAGTTGTGTTCTGTGCTTGTCACACCATATTTTTTGTGTCGACATACATATCGAAACTTGGAAATTAAAAGGTCGTAAAGGACAAAATGCTACTTTTCAGGACAGTCGAAAAATACACTTTTTTTTATGTGCGTTCAGCCTTACAAGGCTGTTTGAAATCCCAATATTTCAAACAAAGCAGTAAGTAAGAAATATAGTCTAATTGATTTTATAGTATGTGGTGGTAGAAGACATCCATAAGAAATCCCTTGAATGAGAAGAAAAGTTTCTATGAAAAAAAGTTTATTAAAATTTCAAAAAGGTGCTTCAGTTTATGATTTAGTAACAAAATACGTCACCAATTTGACAACTTTACTAATTTTGTTGCTTTTTAAATTAAAAATTAAATAGCAATAGAAAAAATGTAAATACAATTAAATAAACATGATTTGTTAGGCTAGTGAAACTAAAATTATGCGTAAGAATGTCGTCAGAAAAGGTAAAAAAATAAAAAATTTCCTAATTTTAGAGCTATTTAAAAAATTTCGAGACGAGTGAATCGAATGCCGTCAGAATAAGAATGATATCTTTATCCATTTTGGAATTCTATTTTGTATTTGAATTTTGTCAAGGTGAAAATTTATTATCTGTATAATAGTTTGAAATTCGAGGAACAAAAAAAAAAAAAAATCTGGTGTGACTGGCGCACAGCACACAACTTTCTCTTACCTTCGGTAATCGAATGTTGTGTACTGTGCTTGTCACACCAGATTTTTTGTGTCGACATGTATTTAGTTTCCGACAGTACGGTCCATTCGATTTTCAAGATGTAAAATTTATAAGTATGACAAAATATTTATATTTTGTTACCATGGCAACCATTTCTCCTATCTTTTCTATGGAGAACAAGAGTAAAGTGGTCTTCAGAAGATTTCAATCACAAAATGAGAATATACTTTTTAAAAGGCATCTAAAAAATAATTGATTTTTGAATTTAAAAAAAAATCGTTGGAGCAAATTTTGAGAAAATCGAAAAAAACTGAAAAAGTACATCAGTAAAGTACTAGTACTCTTTGGCCGATTTTGATTAAAAGCTTATTTTTCCGGTCCAGGAGGATGTTTAACTTAAATATAAAATTTCAGCCTCATAGCTCAATTCCTTCATGCTTAAAATTGAACACAGACACACACACCCACACACACACCCACACACCCACACACACACAGACAGACCATGTCGCGAAAACCACTTTTTTGGATTCAGGGGACCTCAAAACGTGAAGATCCATCAAAATCTCGACATCGAATTTTTGACATGAATCCAATACTTTCTCTCTATATATATATTACATATATACATAGGTAAGACAAAGTAAAAAGCTGACAGCATAATGGGAAGACGAAATAAGAGATCGCCACCAAACGCCCAAATAAGGAGTATCTTTCTGAAGATTGCAAATTAATTTCCTACGAGCGAAGTATACATCTCAATAAAGTTTGAATTAATCAAAAAATTAATTATCCGAAAAAGATTGAAGTGATCCAGATCAATATTGATTGAAAACTGCAAATACAAAAATTGGAAAAAACTGAAAAAGTACTAGTTCGCCCCCCCCCCATTTTATAAAATAATACAAAAACAAAAAATTTTAATGCTAAAAAATATAAATTTATATAAAAATATTTTTTTTATTTATTCTTATTTATATTAAAACTAGCAATCATTTGGAAAATTGGTCCTGGGGGCCAATCCTAGGGAGGCGCGCCTCACAGTTTGGAAAACGCTGGTATAAGGGTATTTTATGAATGGTGGAATTTGTATCAGGAATGAAAGTTAAAAGAAAACAGAATGTTTTCTTTAAAAATATATTTTAACAGCTGACGTTTCGGCTTTGATAAAAGCCATCCTCGGACAACTAACTAATGGCTGTGGCCAAAGCCGAAACGTAAGCTGTTAAAATATATTTTTAAAGAAAACATTCTGGTTGCGTTTTTTCTAACTTTCATTCCTGAAGAAAAATATTTTTCTCAAATCTTATTTTCACGCCCTAGGGGGGTGTTTAACTTAAATATAAAATTTCAACCACCTAGCTCAATTCCTTAATGCTTTAAATTGAACCCAAACAGACACACAGACAGAACATGCCGCGAAAATAATTTTTTTTTTTTTTATTCAGGGGACCTCAAAACGTGTATATCCATCAAAGTCTCGATATCGAAGTTTTGACATGAATACAATACTTTCTCTCTCTATATATATATATATATATGTATATTAACTTATACATGTAGGTAAGAGAAAGTAAAAATTAAAATCCGAATTGAGATTAGTTCTAAATACAAAAAGATGCGGTAACTCACCCCAGGAAAATTCTAAGTGAACTAATCATATCTTAATCTTCCACTTAATGAAAAAAATCCCTACAAAATTCTGCAAGGGATTCGATGGGTTTCTAAGTTACCCAGTGTTATTATTACCTGTTTATGAGTGTTTCGAAATCTTCAAAAATTAATTCCGCCCCAGTAATAAGAAATTTTAGAATGACATTAAAATGTTTCTATCCTACTATACTATTTGCTAAATATTGAATATAAATAAATTTTTTAATTCAAATTGAATGCACTTATTTTTTAGGAAAAGTATTAAAAAACATTAATATATTTGTGCATTATAGGGGTCGGGGCATTAACCCCCCGAGTTAATGCCTTCATACCTCCCCTTAAGGAAATGCGAGCCTTCCCCGCGAAATTACTCTTAAAATAATTTTAATACATTTATAAATAATTATTTTAATTTTTATTTTATTTTAATTTTCAACCCTTAATCCACCCCTGAGTAAAAGTATATTAAGTGGGAGTGTGAATAAGAAAGTGTTAAAAAAAAAAAAGTAAAAAATAAATAAATAAATAAATAAAAAATAAAAAACTGATTTTTTTTTCAATGACACCTACACTCCCCTCCCCCTTTCGAAGCTTATTTATATTCTCCCTCTACCCTTAGTGAAATACAAAATATTTAATTTCATATTCAAAAGAATCGTTTTTTGCAGTCAAATTATTTGTTTCTATCATTTTTTTTTTCAATGATAAAATGCATAATAATTACCTTTAATAAGACACTCAAGAGGGTGTGCTGGTTGACGGTGAGGTCAGGGTGGGTTACACTCGATTACACTATATTCATTATTCACTTTGATTCACTTTAAACACAACTTAGAATGAGAGAAGGTGGGTGCCTGCCTGCAGGCAACGCTCTCGACTGAACGAGAAGAAACTCGACTGTCTCTCTCTATAGGAATAAATAGATGAAAATAACAATTCCCTTTTTATTAAAAGTAAAAAAATACCTTTTGCTCTAATCTAACTATATTTAGAGCTGGAATTTTTTAAAAAGAATGTCAACAAGTGATTTGGTATATTCCAAGGCCTTTCTTAAATAATCAACCCTTCACCCCCTAATCAAAATAATAATCAACCCTATTTTTTGAATGTTTTCTATTTACTTGGCTTCGATTTAGCTAAAATAAATTAAAAAAAAACAAACATTTTTTTTTCAATTTTTCAACCCCTTATCCAATCATAATAAATAAAATAATTAACAATGCTATCGCCTTCTGCGAGCTTCGCGTCTGGTCAGAAAAAAATTAAAACCCCGAAAAACTTCCCTGGATCCCCCTTTGGGTTTTACACATAGGATAATTTTCTTGAATGAGTCTTACGGCCAGTGGTTTCCAAACTTAATAAAATAATACAAAAACAAAAATTTTTAATACTAAAAAATATAAATTTATATAAAAATATTTTTTTTATTTATTCATATTTATTAATTTAATTAAAAACTCCGTCCCAGAATCTTCTAAATTATTTAATTATTTTATTTATTTATAAAACTAACAATCAGCAATCATTTGGAAAATTGATCTTGGTGGTCAATATTCGCGCCTCCCTTTAGACTTTTAAATCATCAGACACAGGCAGATCAATTTGCGAAAACCTTTTTTTTTTCTTGGACTTCGAAATATAGAGAGAGAAAGTATTGGATTCATGTCAAAAATTCGATGTCGAGATTTTGAAGGATATACACGTTTTGAGGTCCCCTGGATCCAAAAAAGTGGTTTTCGCGACATGGTCAGTCTGTCTGTCTGTGTTCAATTTAAAGCATGAAGGAATTGAGCTACGGGGTTGAAATTTTATATTTAAGTTAAACACCCCCCGGGACCGGAAAAATAAGCTTTTAATCAAAATCGGCCAAAGAGTACTAGTACTTTACTGATGTACTTTTTCAGTTTTTTTTTTCGATTTTCTCAAAATTCGCTTTAACGGTTTTTTTTTTAAATTCAAGTTTCATCAAAATCGATTTTCGACAGTATCGTAAAAACAAAAAGTGTGACGAAAACACGGAGGGAAATTCGAACACAGGGATATCAAAAAGTAGCCTTAAATTTTAATAATTGGCTACCGATTTCAGATGTGAAAGAAGGAAGTAAAAATAACCAAAGTAATCAGGACATGGAGGAACCTTTTAAAATAACTCTTGACTTTTGTGCAGGTTTATACACTTGATGACATCATAACATGTGCTTGAATGGCTGCGATGTCACCGTCCGGCTCCTTGCCTTACCGGAGCCTCTCACTATTCGTTATTCTTTATTCGTTATTCGTTATGGTCTCTTCTCAGACAGGACAGGAGATTCTCTCTTTCTATCTCTCTCCTCGGAAGCAGATCAATCACTCCCAAGAGAGAGCTTCATATAAACGCTTTCATTAATTAATTAAAAGCGGCGGGGTGAGGGAATAAAAAAACTAACCTTTCCTCAAATGAGAGAAATAAATACTTTTGCACTTTTCTAATTGAAATCCTCTCTATGGTTTAAGAATGTTAATCAACCGGTATTATTATTTAATTCCTCTAAGTTTCTTTGGTCGGGATATTCTACTAATCGCGTCGATAAAAATAATCAATTAATTAAAATTATAAGTATTTAAAATTGTATTACTCCTGGTGCTCAGTTCTCTCTGGTTATTTTCTCATATATTAAATATGTTCTACAAAGAAGATCCCTAGAAACGAATGCAGGAGGAGGAGTTAGAGATAGGAAATAATGTAACTCCACAGGGTGCCGGTAGCTATGGCCAGAGGCCGGTTGGGTTTGAGGTGTGTGTCTTCGTGCACGAAAGCACCTCGGGTAAATAAACGGGGATCCCGATAGGAATTTTAAATAACAATAATTAAAAAATATGTATTAAAGAAGGGGAAGTTTAGCGATCAACAAAACCCCACAAAAGTGATTGTTAAAATATAAGAAAAAAAGTATAACCAAGTATTTATTTACCTATTTAAATAAGGGAAAAAGGTAGGTACCACCGGGAGTAGCACCACGGATCTGTCGATTTGTACTTAACTTAAAATAGTAAAAAGCGGTACTGTGGTCTAGAAGTAGGGCATGTTGTGTACAAATCGACAGATCCGTGGTGCGACTCCCGGCGGTATCTACTTTTTTTCTCTTATTTAAATTAATAAATACTTGGTTATATATTTTTTATAATTACTTCATGAACCAATACATGATATATATAATTTTTTATTTATAAGAAAAAAAAGACCTACAAGGGTAGTTAGGGGTCGGTCTAACAGATTTAGAAGCCACCAAAAGGCTCTGGCTTATTTTGTTATCAATGGCAAAATTTGATGCTTCTCGAAAAGTGCATCTCGTGCATAAAATAAAATATTTCGTTGAAAGAACGATAAGAAATAAATTCAATATTATTATTTCTCTTCTAAAGGTATTTTAGTACTGTATGACATTCAATTTTTTTAAAAGCATCAAATCTTGTCTGTTATATTGAATTACACCAAAACCAACAGCTGCATGCATCTGTTTATAAGAGAGACTACCACCCTAAAAATAAATAAATAATTAAATAAAAGAAGTATAGTATTAAAAATTTTTACGCTACAGGGTAAATATTTAAAATTTATTCGTGTAAAGGGGAGGGAATCCCCCCAAACTGAAGAGGGGGCTTTTACTACTACAGACTTTGATAAATTAAAAAATCATATATCTAGCCTTCCCTAGGCGATAACTGAACTTGACACTGAATATATTTCTTTATCAAATTCTATTTTTATATTTTTTACACTACAGTCGACGTCACAAGTGCCTGATGTGCTCGAGAGTGGAGCCTTGAGGAATCCCCCAAACTTAATCAAAACTATATTTTTTTTAAAAATGTCGACATCGAATATAGGTAATAGAAATAAATAAATAATTTTTACATTTTTTTTACTTTTTTTTAATGTAATTGAAGGGGAAAAGCTACTTTTACACAAAACGGCTGGTTGCCTAAGCTCAGGGCTCCACTCTTGAGTGATGATCAACCACTTGTGGTGTATGTACAAAACGGCACCTCACAGGGAGG
Source organism: Euborellia annulipes (assembly GCA_023213315.1). Classification (NCBI taxonomy): domain Eukaryota; kingdom Metazoa; phylum Arthropoda; class Insecta; order Dermaptera; family Anisolabididae; genus Euborellia; species Euborellia annulipes. The sequence continues at coordinate 1,575 of JAKCPI010020056.1, read as the reverse complement.
AAGTGGGTGTAATGGGCTCCATTTCAAAAAACAACAGGGTGACTCTAAAATGCTGACGACCGATACATATGCAAATTAAAATGAAACTAATTCCGAAATACCCTTAATAAAATTTTGGTGGTCTCGGAACTAATAAATAAGAAATTAAAAAAACAATTCGCACATTTTGTAATATATTTTGTTATAAAAATAGATCTATTTTGTAAATGGATTTTACGTTGTTAATGAATAAATAAAAATGAATGAGATTATTATAGCTTACTAGAAAAAAAAATCTAATAAGATTTGAAATTAATCGATCGAGAAAAGATATAAGGAAGTACTTACAACCCGTCCATTATGTTTTTTTTTATTATTTTCACCCACCAGAATTAGTTATTAAATATTGACAAATACAATTGATAGGCCTACATGTTTCGAAATTTTAAAATATTGATATCAAAAAGAATATTTATCCCTTTTTTCCTAATCCTTCTCAGTTGCTGTAACAAACTTAATACGTCAAGACGAAACTTGATATCTTGTTTGTTACATGAAAGAGGGAGAAGTGAGTGTCAGAGAGAAAGACAAGAATCGTCTTCAAAATGTCAAAAACAAATTTAGGTCTAAACAGAACCTTATTATATTATTTCATAAAAACATAATAAAAAATTTTGTGCTCAATTTGATCAGCTCATAAAGAAAAGAACCTTCTCTAAATATATAAACAAACCTTTAAGGTAGGACGAGATAGTTTTAACAAGGATACTAGCATGTTTATTTAATGTGTCGAAAGTTAATAAAATTCTAACCGAAATGTCTCATAAAAGAGAGAATTTTGTTTTACTATTTTATCCTCCAGGATAGTTAATAAAATTCAAAAATAAATCATATTAGTTAATAAAAGTGTATTAATTTTGTTTATATAAAGGATGGAGTGAATTTTAATTGATTGTTTAAGAGGATTTAGTGGAGGCAGTGGCGGAGGAAAAAAAGAAGAGCGAGAAGATAAACAACCCCTGGCGAATGAGTTAATTAAAAAAAAAGAAAAAAAAAAAAAAACTATTGGGTGTCGATCGACCAAGTGTTAATAAAAAGGACAAGCGACGATAAACGACGGTGCGTCGATGGAGGTGACATTTCAAGAAAATCAGGTTGAAAGCAAAAAGAGACAGAGACATTGGAAATGGAGTGAGTGCAAATACAAACTGCGCATGGGAATTTTTTTTTTTTTTTTTTTTTTTTTTTTTTTTTTTTTTTGTCTATCTCTGTTATACCTATAGATTAAATTAAACGATAGGGGAAAACTTTTTAAAATAAGCATAGTAATTTTTCAGTAATAATACGGCTTTTTTAGCCTGAACAAGTCACTAGGCTGCGTCACCTGGACTCCCTTGCTCGCCCCTTCCCTCCCTCCCAGGGAGGGGGGGGGAGCAAGTTTATTGCCAATTTGGGATTTGGTTCTTTTATAGGAATTGAGCTATGAAGTTGAAATGTTATATTTAAGTTACACACCCCAGGGACAGTAAAAATAAGCTTTTAATCAAAATCGGCCAAAGAGTACTAGTACTTTACTGATGTACTTTTTCGGTTTTT
>JAKCPI010020055.1:0-11423 GCA_023213315.1 Euborellia annulipes | reverse complement strand
ATTATTTATTCTTATAGGATAATTTTCGAGAGAGGAAAAAGAACAACATGAACTAAACCAAGCTGAGTCAGATCATTAAGAGCAAAAAATAAATAAATAAAAAGAATACGAGTAAATGATTTTAAAAATATAAACTGAGTATAAATATGATTAATTAATTAAATATTTGAAGTGGCCATTATACTCTTTTATTGTTTATATAGAAGTTAATGATATTTAAAAACCGACCGTAGGTTCTTGTTGAAACATTTTGTAAATTAAAATTAAATATACAAATTAAACACTAGGTTATTTGTTATAAAGGTTTTTATTAATTAAACGGGAGGCTCTAGGCTAATCGGATAAGCGGTTTACGAATCTAGAGTTCCTATACAACTCGGGTTCAAATCCCACTTAGTGTGAAAATTTTCAAACATTGCCAATGTCTCATCCGTCTCTCTGTTATTGTAGTTAATTAAAAATTCTGTTGATAGAAGTGATCACTTCTGTGTCACTTAAAAACACTTGAGGTCGATTGCCACCAGGATCGTTGTTCAAATAAATAAATCCTTAACTTTATTAAATTCATACACACATACTTTCACACTCATACGGACTTAAACGTTTCCATCTACTGTATCTCCATCGGCAATCTTATACGATATGAATTTATTAAAAATTTGTAAGATGTATAGGGTGCGAAATTAGTTTTCGCTGCTTATTTTTCAAAATTATTTTGAAAAAGATTTCAAGTTTTTATTTTTCTAAAAAAATATCCTTCTGATACAAATTATAGTTCTTATATTGTTAGATATTTTCATTCCGAACAGTTCACAGATAGCAAAATGAATGGCCCTTACATAAACATCAATCAATACAAATGATCCTTAACAAAAATTGAAATTCAAATCGTTTTAGATGGTAGGGATGGATAGAAACGCCCAAATGCTTATGAGCTATATATAAGAAAAGTTAGGGATTTATTTATTCGAAGCTGTACGACAACGATCCTGGTGGCGATCGACCTTAATGCTGAACGCACACCGATTAGGCAAAATATTTGGCCATTGAACAAAATGTTTACTCATTCAGCAAAATGTTTTGCCATTGGACAAAATGTTTTGCTCAATCGGCGTGCGTTGGCATTGAGCAAAATGTTCGGCCATAGAGCAAAACGCTCATTGACAAAACATTTTGTCCAAAGATGTCGAATCATGCTCAATTGTGTTTTGTCTCCTCGGTGCAGAAAAGCACTAAAAAAACAGTTATAGGCACGATTAGTCAAAAACGTTTTGTCCAAGAGCGTTTTGCTCAATTGGTGTGCGTTCAGCCTAAGTGATTTTAAATATCATTAGCCTCTATATAAGCAATAAAAGAGTATAATAGCCACTTCAAATATTGAATTAAATAATCATATTTATAATAATATTTTTAATACATCACTGATACATCAAATAATTAACCATAAAATATAATTTATTTCCTAGTAAATCCTCCCTTAAAAATTAAAAGCTAAAATTTTTATGAATTTAATTCGCTACATTTCTTTGATTGTTTCTTCAGAATATTAAATTGAAATTATTATTTTATTGACTGACCGGCTTAATTAAATGTTTGTTCTGATTTTTTTACCTGAATCCGCCCCCGATTCACATCTGCCCTCTGGCTCTCTCTCTCCCACTCGTGTGTGTGTGCCTGCCGCCCTAAAGGGCACAAGGGCTTGAGCAAATAATCGCCTGCAAATCTAATTTCCACTCTCACTTCGCTATCCCATAATTAAACAAAGGGGCTCTGAAACATTTATATTTCGATGAACAAAAAAAAAAAAAAAAAAAACACGTGGGATTTTTTCCATTTAATAAATCATTTTAAATCTGTTTTCGTAGGCGGTGATACATTTTTTTAATCCAAAAGAAATATAAATAGAAAAAAGAAAACAATTGAAGTAAAAAGCAAGTTGATATTCTTGATAGAAAGTGCGAAAATACTTTAGTATTATCTTAAGTTGAATGTTCGCAATTACGTCAAACTATTATCTTATGGATTTTAAATTAAATTGAAGGTGTCTATTTAATGATGGATTTGAGAATAGCAATAATATTTTTCTTTAAATAGTAGAAGCTCAAAGTTAATATTTTTAATAAAATATAAATGAAAAATTTGAGGTATTGAAATCTTAAAAAATCTGGTGTGACTGGTCGCACCACACACAACTTTCTTTTACCTTCGGTATCGAAAGTTATGTTCTCTGCTTATCACACCAGATTTTTTGTGTCAACATACTCGAGTATATTTAGTTTCCGCCGATATATTAAAATACAAGATGCAAAATTTATAAATGGGAGAAAATATTTATATTTTGGCAACCATTTCTCCTATCTTTCCTATGAAGTACAAGAGTAAAGTGTGCTTCAGAAGATTTCAATGCCAAAATGAGAATATACATTTTAAAGAGAATCTAAAAGATATTTGATTTTTGAATTTTAATCAAAATCGTTTGAGCGAATTTTGAGAAAATCGAAAAAAAGTGAAAAAGTACATCAGTAAAGTACTAGTACTTTTTGGCCGATTTTGTTTAAAAGCGTATTTTCACGCTCCAGGGAGGTGACTAACTTTAATATAAAATTTCAACCTCATGGCTCATTTCCTTCATGCTTAAAATCGTTAAAATATTTTGTTACCATGGCAACCATTTCTCCTATCTTTCCTATGAAGCACAAGAGTAAAGTGTGCTTCAAACAATTTTGAGGGCAAAACGAGAATATACAGTTGAAAGAGCATCTAAAAAATAATTGATTTTTGAATTTTAATCAAAATCGTTAGAGCGAATTTTGAGAAAATCGAAAAAAACTGAAAAAGTACATCAGTAAAGTACTAGTACTCTTTGGCCGATTTTGATTAAAAGCTTATTTTTCCGGTCCCGGGGGGTGTTTAACTTATATATAAAATTTCAGCCTCATAGCTCAATTCCTTCATGCTTAAAAGTGAACACAGACACACACACACACCCACCCACACACCCACCCACACACCCACCCCACCCACCCACAGACAGACCATGTCGCGAAAACCACTTTTTTGGATTCAGGGGACCTCAAAACGTGAAGATCCATCAAAATCTCGACATCGAATTTTTTTGACATGAAACCAATACTTTCTCTCTATATATATATTACATATATACATAGGTAAGAGAAAGTAAAAATTGTTGGCATGAAGGCCACAATAGCCTTTTACATGCTAAAAAAAAACTTAGGGTTTTTTTTGGGGGGGGGGGGAGGGCGTATTAATAAGTAGCCCCGGGGCCCGTCAAGTCTGTCTGCGGCCCTGACTAGTACTGATAAGAAAGCAATAAATAAACGTCAGTTTTAGAAAACATACAAATTTAAATTTTTTTCTTCTATATTTGGAACTCGAACTCAGATCTCTTAGTTAATTAAAAGAAAAAAAAATTGGTAGAAATTAAATACCGACCACTTTGACTATAAAATAAATATTTATTTATTTTTTATAGAGATCTTTAAAACATATTTTAAGATATGACAAGATAAGTGCTGTTTATCTTGTTAAAGCGGTTAAATATATTTAATGGAGAGTTTATTTTCCACTTCAATCAACAAAATATTGATGTGTATAGAGATAAAGATTTCGCTTATTAAGGAAAAATACGAAAACTTAAATGATTTTTCTTTAACAAAAAAATATAGATTTCACTAGATAAAAATTATTTATTTGTATTCCTACCAGGGGGTCTTTTTCGGTATCTAGGGCATTTAGACCTCGCCTTATTTATTTTTTAGACCTCGGTAGTAATTTAAAAATAATATACCTCTATAGTTTCATATGCATATATTTTATATTAATGTAATTCAATATATTCAATGTCAGAGAGAACAATTATTTAAATTAAAAAATTAAAAATCTCAATACAAGGAAAGTATTGTATTTATACAAATAAATATTTATAAACATAAGTTTTGCTTGCAAACAAACCTTTGGCATTGATCTCTAATATATCCGATAATAAAGTCTTCATTAACACCTTTAGTATGCAAATTTTTTCTTGTTTATAATTACATTGATGATTAGTGTTTTTTTAAAGAGATTCAAATTGATCCTTTTTTTTTAATTGATGTATTTATACAGGTAGTAAACGAAACAAAAGCTAAATGGTTTTGGGAGCTTTAGATTTTCAGATAAAATTTGATCCACACTGACCAAACTATGAGAATTTTGTTTATTACTTTCTCTTACCTCTATATATGTTAATACATAGAGAGAGAAAGTATTGGATTCATATTCGATGTCAAGATTTTGATGGATATACACGTTTTGAGGTCCCCTGAATCCAAAAAAGTGGTTTTCGCGACATGGTCTGTCTGTCTGTGTGTCTGTGAACAAAATATCTCAAGAACAAAAAGAGCTAGGATGTTGAAATTTTATATTTAAGTTAGACACCCAGCTAGGGCATTGAAAATAGGCTTTTTATAAATTCAGCCAAAAAGTACTAGTACTTTAGCTAGGTACTTTTTCAGTTTTTTTTTTTAAACCCCGGCCCGGCGGGCCCAGTTTTTTTTTTTTCTCAAAATTCGCTCCAACGATTTTTATTAAAATTCAAAAATCAATTATTTTTTAGATGCTAACAGTTATTTCAAATGTATATTCTCATTTTGTCTCCTTGAAATCTTTTAAAGCCCACATTTGTACATAAAAAAGATATGAGAAATGGTTGCCATGGTAACAAAATATAAATATTTTCCCATACTTATAAATTTAATTAAATCTTGAATTTTCATACTGGTTTTTTTTTTTAACCCTTTTCGGTTACAGAGACTATTTAGGAGTGTTTATTTATTAATATATTTTTAAAATACATAATATCGTTGGCTACCGGGGGACTTTCCACATGCTGATTGCTCGGGGTCACCAATCCCGAGCTTTCGCCGCGCTTGGCATCACTTAGCCGCAACGATTGTGGGGACTGTTTATCTTCTTCGTTGCCAGGCCCCCGGTCCATCATACTAGTTATAGTTAGTTTTGGTTATTTCTTGTTGAAATTTTTTTTTTTTTTTGGAAATTGTAGGACCATTGACAGACCATCTCTATTTTTCTATGACGTTATTCAGAATATTCTTGTTATTTTACATCTGACCAAATAGAGATAACAATTTTATTTAAAAATAATAAAAAAATTGCATTCTGAAACAACACATGAACGCCCAACTGTAAATATTATTTCTTGGTAAATGTCAAAAGGGCATTCTTCTCAACAAATCTTAATAAATAATTTATCAACAAGCAAGTCGTTCTGCGAAATAATTACTGCTTATAAAATTTAAATTAACTGACCCAAACACTTTAGCAACGATGTTTTTTTTTATATTAATTCAATCATACGTAGGAGACAAGGTCAAAGATGCAACCGATCCATCTATCTTCACTGGGAAAATTTCGGATTTTATTGACCTCTTCTCGCCAGACCGGTTACTGGATTTCGGTCAAAGACAATACAAGCCAAACTAGGTTAGAGGCTTGGTTAAAATATGTTAATTTCCTCCCATTTGTTTTCCCATTTAGAGTTTTCAAATTTGTCATAAACGTCCCAATAAAATTAGTAACAAAAGAAAAAGAAATTGATAAATGATTATTCATCTCAACATATAACAATTTGCGGCATCTTAAAACTAAAGGATAGTTTACTTGAGTATGACAAAAAATTAGGTGGAAAGTTATTTGTCATTTCATATTTTTTGTTTCGAGATATTTAATTTCCAAAAGTTCATCAGAACCTAAGAGGTGAAAATGAAACTTAGGAATTTTAATAAATATTTTTAGACCCAATTTTGAAGAAAATAAAAAAAGGACAAAAGTACTAGTACTCTTTATCTAATTTTTTGTTACATGAAAGGGTATCCCACCTCGCTTAAATATACTGCAAGTATAATTTGATACTCGACCGGTGATTTATGTTTCTTGAATCAATCTTTGTTTGCAGTATTTTCCTTACTCGGTCGTTGACTCGGACGAGGATAAATAAATTCCGATTTAAATTTATTATTAGATTATTTATCGAGAATCGGAGTGAACAATATACTTTAGGATGCTAAAGTTAAAATTATTTTATTAAAATTAAATTATTTATAATGATTGTATTCACTAATTTAAAAGTTCTGATATAAAGTGAACCTGAAAATAAAAATCCTCTAATAATTTTAAATCAGAATTTATTTATCCTCGTTCACTACATAAGAAATCATCGCCCTAGTAAGGAAAACTCAGCAATCAAAAATTAAATATCAGATTTGTACGTCTTTTAGTTCTTGAAATATTTTGTTCACATATAAACAGACCAATTTTGCGCTACCAACTTTTTCTTACCCTAAATTTTGGTTAAATTGGGATTGGAATTAGAAGTATTTAAATAATGTGATTTTTTATTTGTTTTACGTTCTTTTTCGGCATCTAAAGCCATTTAGACCTCTTCCTTATTTATTTCAAATGATCGATAACGAATTCAATTTTTCTAACTTGGAACAGGAACCGAACCGAGACTTGATATGAGGAGATAGTGTGATACTATTTAGGAATTTTTTTTGAATTGAAATTTTAAATAGGACTTCTCAGTTAAATTACTTATACCCTGCTTTTGGGGTAAATTTTGGAAATTTTTCTTTGATAAAATATTATTATCAATTTTAAACATTTTGAAGATAAGGTCAAATTAACCTTTTTTTTTTTTAATGTCGTATTTTCATCAAAATTGAAATTATTTCTAGATTTTAGAGCCTATATGAAAAAGCAAAAATAAAAAGAGCTTCAATTAAAAAAAAAAAAAAAAAAAAACTAAATTATGTGAAGATTTTCACATTTGTTAATTACACAATTATTATTCTTAAAACTATTGTTGAAAATTTCGAAACCCTCTTTTAATCATAACACTCGGTTGAAGTTGTTTGTATTGTGACTATAGGAGTTTAGTCCGGCCCTAAGGGCCCAGCGCAGGTGGTTGTTGTTTGCGTGACGCCAACGCCATTAGCGCCAATAAGCCGATTAAAGATTAAATTTCGCCCTATTTATTTATTGACTTGCTACGCGCCTAGGGTAAACAAACACATCAGTTGTTTGGGCTTCATTTAATTCCTACTAAGTTACTTTATTAGTTTTCGAAAAATTGAAAAATAGATGAACTTTTCAAATTGTAAATTATTTTTCTAAAAACATTCAGTTATTTAAAGTAAAATTTGAACCACTTATCATAAACTTCTATCTGTTAGAGCTAAATATTTTTCGAGGGGGGGGCCATGGGATGTTTGGCCTCATCAATAAAGAACACTCACATGTCTTGTTAAATTCTATCTGTTAGTTTTATTGAACCAACTGCATCTTACTTTGACAACTTGACATATACGGTGTCCACCAAAGGACTTAAAATTAAATGATTTTAAAACAAAGATCGATATTTTATTAATGATAACAACTGTGAAACCCCAAAATATATTTAATTGTAACTAATTTTGGACTCCTGTATACAAATTTCAAAATAAATATTTATTTTGTTTCATTTATCTATCGATCTTTGTTTTCAAATTATTTAATTTTGAAATAAGGAAGTTCTTTAGTAGGCAGTCTGTATATTGTATTAAGTTAAAATGCCTCTCGGTTGTTTCTAAATAATGATATTATAGTGCTTGATTAACTCCCCCATCAACCAGAGTTGTTTCTACAGTATATCATATTTGGATATTATGAATAAATAATTTTTTTTTATCATCGTTGTTAATAAATTGCCTGGCAAAAATAAAAGCTCCAGTTGAAATTAGCCTTTTATTATTATTTTTTTAAAATTATTATCTCTTTAAAAGATAATCGACGCCTGTTTTTGACAATTATGTAATTTTTTCCCTTTAGCTCTTTTGGACCCCTCAGGGCGTATGAGGGCGGAAAAATGGAGTGGATCTTTTTAAGCCCTTTAGATGTTTATTTTATTCATTTTAAAACAATCTCCTCTTGCCAGAGATAATATCGTTTTATTTAAAAACAAAACAAAAAAAAAATAATAGAATTTTTATAATAATAAAAATAATATTAATAATCCCGGAGGGGGTATCATTAAAATGCTTTTATTTAAATTACTCTTATTTTGTTTATTTAAATTGTTTCAATTAATTCATTAAATCATAATAAAATTCAATTTACGCATATCATTTCAAATTAGCGAAATATTCTTTTTATCTTTTCCTTAGAAAAAAACAAAATTATCAAAACAATTGGTATTTTATCATTTTTACTGATTATCATCTCTATAGTTAGCCAGGTATTATGATTATATTAATACCAATCATACCTGTGTCCGTTTGTTGGATTTTGGCAAGGGTGTCAAACTTTGTAGCTTCCTTAACCCCTTTATAGCCTGTTATAAATAAAATATAGGTATATTAACTAAATAGTAAGTCATTTATTAATCTCAAAATTAAATATTTATTTTTCGATCTTGTAGTAGTCGTAGTCATTGGAGTGGATTCTTCATTCATTTGGAATTATAACTAAAAAGACAAAATCAATTCTTTTTTTATTATTTAATGCCAAAGTATCATCATTTGAAATTTATGAAAAAATTATCATAATTTATATTAACTCGAGTATAGTTCGACTTCAAAAAAATCCGGTTTGAAATTTTCCAATACAAATTTATTTTAGAATTTGTCATTATCTTTAATAATCTTTATTAGCCTATGCCCAACAATCGGGATAAATTCACTTATCTAAATCAAAGTCAAGGTCTCTGCAAATGAACATCCTATCTAATCTCATTTATTTTTTTTTTTTTACTTTCGCTTACCTATAGATTCTGATTAAAATACAAAAATCAATTATTTTTTTACATGCTCTTTAGTGTAAAATTTTTTGAAGTAGCCTACACTTCTTTACTGATGTACTTATTCATTTTTTTTTTCAAATTGGGTCTAATAATTTTGATTAAAATTTATAAATCAATTATTTCTTAGATCCTCTTTAAAATGTATATTCTTATTTTGCCCTGAAAATTATTTGAAGCAGACTTTACTGTTGTAGTATTTCAGATTTTTCAAATTTATTTTCTGGCTCTTCCTTCCATAAAGCCAATGTTAAATCCCTATAGATGGATAATCGTTAATGTGTAAAGAAAATAATTGCAGCTAGATATATTTCTTCGTCAGCCTAGTGGGCCTAATAAAAGAAATCTAGCTGGAATTTTTTCTTTACACATTAAATCCCTATGAGGATTTGGATGTTAATTTCGTTTCCCTTTGGAACTTTTTACACATTTTAAAAAATGTTTTCCAATTATGAAATTTTGTATTTATTTAGGAATTCTCTGTTGTGTATAAAATATCCAAATATGAGATTAAAATTTTAAAACCATAGTTTATTTCAAGCAGTCAACATTTAAAATGCACAGTATACATCTTTCGATTATCGAAGGTAAGAGAAAGTTGTGTGCTGTGCGACCAGATTTTTTTTATTTGGTTACGGTACTATTTTATTCCCCCCATCCCCACTTCTTCTCTTGGCTCTTGGTCCCAAGCGATCCCAACCTGTCTCTCAGACAAGTCTTGACAAGTGCTAAGTGCTCAGGCGCCTATGCATAGCTTACAAGTCTAGTTAGTAAAGGCTGAGATGCCAACCCATGACGATTCCCCGTTTCATTGTCTTGGTTATCCGTCTACATCTTCTCTCATTTGGTAATTTCTTCTTTGATTTCTATTCATTATTATTCATTTTGATCTTCTACATCTACTGATGTTAAGTATTTTCAAAGATTCATTCTCAAACCATTGAAAACTTATCATTGAGCTTTAAACTCTTTTCACGTATTTGATAATAGTACCTATTAATATATTAAAGACAAGTTATCCGAGCAGTCTCGTGTTTATCGACCTACGTTTAATCCTCTCTTTATAATTTGTTAGACTCTATGATGCACACCGTTTTATTGCTCTCGAATCATGAAAGGTAATAAAACAAGGAGAGATAAAAAAGATTATTCTTTTTTAAGAACTTACCTTTCAAATAATTCATACGAATTTGGGTTCTTGAGTTCATTAGGAATTTTTGAACTATAAATAATCTCAAAGTATATTGAAAAGACTTTCCCTCCTTATTTTGCATTTTTCTAACTTCTGTCCTAAAATTATAACTTTCCAATACTTCAACATCCTTAATCTAAAATTTTCTTACAATAAATATTTTGTATAATATATGTTTAAAAACTCCACATGCCCGGGAGCCGTAGCTCAGTGGGAAGACATTAGCTTCTCGCACCGGAGTTCCGGGTTCGCTTCCCATCCCAAGCGAGAAAAAATTATTTCAATTTGATTTGATTACAAATCATTTGAAATAAATAGGGATGGGGTCTAAATGGCCTTAGATGCCGAAAAAAGACCTTAAAAAAAAAAAAAAAGACCAAGACTCTACATTTTGGTCCATACCACAGTGATAAAGTTATTATATAGGAAATATAACCACTACAGAATGTATAAATTTGTTTGCATTTTTCGATTAATAGATCCAAAAGTATTTTTGAGAGGGCCATCTATACTCGGTTGTTGATTTCACAATACATAGCCAAATTCTGGAACAATTAATCAATCAGTGAGTTCATCATTTGTGTTTCTTAATTTTCGATTTTTTTACAATATCCACTCTGCTAATACCATTTCAAGAGGAAAGTCTGTTCATTTATCTTACACTAATATCATTTATTTTTCATAGATTCTGTCTTTAAGTGGCCTATAAATTTATATTTATATTAAAGTTTTTTCAGAGATTTCCTCACTCCAATAGGTAGAGTTACCATAATTTATCCGGCAGATAACTTCTGGGGGGTATGAAACAATTTTGGAAAATTAGCCACTGAAATTGCGTTTTTAGCCATCCTGAGACGTAAAAATATTATCAAACTTAGTTTGATTTTAAAGCTAAAAAATAAGTATTATGGGTTTAACAAATTACAAATTTATTTTTTAATACACTATCACTTAAATTCCACGAAATATTTACATACAGTAGATAGATAACATGTGGTGCGGCGCGGAGTAAAATCCCCTAATTTGGCCACGTTTTAGGGTTCATTTTAGCAAAATCCGGACATTTCTCAGATCCGGAGGCCGACTTGGTATCAAATCCGGACTGTCCGGAAATGCATAAATTAACACCACCGTAGGGGGTAATATAAAAATTAACACAAGTTCTCCATAAAGGAGGGTCAGAATATTTCCACCTTTTTTCCATGACAAAAGATAACATCTAGATATTTGCGAAATCCAGACGTCTGGTAACTCTACCAATAGGTCATATTTCCCCTCCATATTTTTACTTTTTATTTTTAAATTTACATCTGGTATTTATTCTTTTAATATTTTTATAGTGGGATCAGTTACAAAGAAGATACCTGAGATTCCCTA
>JAKCPI010020053.1:0-17997 GCA_023213315.1 Euborellia annulipes | reverse complement strand
CTGGACTCCCTTGCTCACACCCCCCTCCCCGGGGGGGGGGGCGGAGTTTATTGCCAATTTTGGGATTTTGTGGTTCTTTTAGAGCATGAAGGGGTTGAGCTATGAAGCTGAAATGTTATATTTAAGTTAATACACCCTCAGGGACCGTGAAAATAAGCTTTTAATCAAAATCGGCCAAGAGTTACTAGGACTTTACTGATCGTACCTTTTCAGTTTTTTTTTTTTTTTTTTTTTCTGATTTTCTCAAAAATTTGCTCCGGCAATTCAATACAGAACTTTCGATTGTGTTTTTTCTTATGATACTAATATTATTTTAGAATGTTTCTTTGAATTGTTCTTTCTTATCATAGTAGTTTTAAGGTTTATTTTTATTATTGCTATTAATATTGTATTGAGTATATTATTTTGATATATAGTATATTTTGTAAAAAATTTTAGCCCAATGGAAGTTGGCTAGACGGGCGAATATAAAAAAAAAACTTTCGATTACCGAAGGTAAGAGAAAGTAGTGTGCTGCGCCAGTCACACCAGATTTTAAAAATTAAAATTGTATTTAATTATGAAGATATTTATGTTGTAGAGAAAATCCCTTTTGAAATCAGCGCATAAAAATACATAAGAATTCGGTTTTTTAATGTCCTTTCGGCATCTTAGGCCATATAGACTTTAAACAATTAACAAATAAATATAAAAATTACGATTCATATTATCCAAAATATACCAATTTTTAACTAAATCATTTTAAATTCATTTGACTGCCTGGGGTCCAACCCACTTCTCGTTTTATTAGTATTAATTTGAATTTTTAATATTAAAAAATTTAATGGAAATGTGAAAAGAGCACGTTTTAAAGATCGAGTTGTTTTTTTTTTAATAACGAGACTCTATTATCGATATAAATAAAATTAAATCACGAAAATAACATATTACGATAAGAATTTTTTTAAACAAATAAATGACTAAATTGAGAGAGCCGCAATTCCCTAGATGAATTAAAAAGATAGAAGCACTAATTTAAAGCCTGTTATTTTGATTAGACAGGGTGTATTTTAATGAATCTGTTCAGCTGCAAATATCTTGATGTTATCTTTTGTCATAAAAAAAAAGATTGATATTCAACCCTCTTTTATGGAGACCTTGTGTTAATTTTTACAGCCCCCACCCCCTACGGTGGTGTTAATTTATGCATTCGCTTTGCATTCATCCGACATATTGGGGCCAAGTTTGTTATGAATACAGAGAATTTTATTTCATTTGAGTGGAGTGTTTAGGATAAGTCAACAAACAAACGAATCCGTTTGGGCCGAGAGATAAAAGATAAAAATTATGAAATAAAAATGAAAACACAATAACTAAAGAGAAACAAAAATTTTATGCAACTTGATAAATTAATTAATTAATGAAAAGTCGAGTCACTTACGGAAGAACTCTTTAAGTAGGGGTGGAGCTTCTCCCCACTCTAACGTCATGTGATTGATTGAAGGTGTGGCAGGAGTTTGATGATCTTTGATGGTGAGGATTTTTTAATCTTGGTGGTCTGGATTTAGGGAATCTCAGGTATCTTCTTTGTATTCGTCCCACTATAAAAATATTAAAAGAATAAATACCAGATATATGTTTAAAAACTAAAAATGAAATATGGAGGGGAAATATGACCTATTGGTAGAGTTACCAGACGTCTGGATTTCGCAAATATCTAGATGTTATCTTTTGTCATGAAAAAAAAGATTGATATTCGACCCTCTTTTATGGAGAACTTGTGTTAATTTTTATATCACCCCCTACGGTGGTGTTAATTTATGCATTTCCGGACAGTCCGGATTTGATACACGTGTTTGGCCTCCGGATCTGAGAAATGTCCGGATTTTACTAAAATGAACCTAAAACGTGGCCAAATTGGGGGATTTTACTCCGCGCCGCACCACATGTTATCTATCTACTGTATGTAAATATTTCGTGGAATTTAAGTGATAGTGTATTAAAAAATAAATTTGTAATTTGTTAAACCCATAATACTTATTTTTTAGCTTAAAATCAAACTAAGTTTGATAATATTTTTACGTCTCAGGATGGCTAAAAACGCAGATTTCAGTGGCTAATTTTCAAAAATTGTTTCATACCCCCCAGAAGTTATCTGCCGGATAAATTATGGTAACTCTACCTATTGGAGTGAGGAATCTCTGAAAAAGCTTTAATATAAATATAAATTTATAGGCCACTTAAAGACAGAATCTATGAAAAATAAATGATATTAGTGTAAGATAAAATGAACAGACTTTCCTCTTGAAATGGTATTAGCAGAGTGGATATTGTAAAAAAATCGAAAATTAAGAAACACAAATGATGAACTCACTGATTGATTAATTGTTCCAGAATTTGGCTATGTATTGTGAAATCAACAACCGAGTATAGATGGCCCTCTCAAAATACTTTTGGATCTATTAATCGAAAAATGCAAACAAATTTATACATTCTGTAGTGGTTATATTTCCTATATAATAACTTTATCACTGTGGTATGGACCAAAATGTAGAGTTTTTTTTTTTTTTTTTTTAAGGTCTTTTTTCGGCATCTAAGGCCATTTAGACCCCATCCCTATTTATTTCAAATGATTTGTAATCAAATCAAATGAAATAAATTTTTCTCGCTTGGGATGGGAAGCGAACCCGGAACTCCGGTGCGAGAAGCTAATGTCTTCCCACTGAGCTACGGCTCCCGGGCATGTGGAGTTTTTAAACATATATTATACAAAATATTTATTGTAAGAAAATTTTAGATTAAGGATGTTGAAGTATTGGAAAGTTATAATTTTAGGACAGAAGTTAGAAAAATGCAAAATAAGGAGGGAAAGTCTTTTCAATATACTTTGAGATTATTTATAGTTCAAAAATTCCTAATGAACTCAAGAACCCAAATTCGTATGAATTATTTGAAAGGTAAGTTCTTAAAAAAGAATAATCTTTTATCTCTCCTTGTTTTATTACCTTTCATGATTCGAGAGCAATAAAACGGTGTGCATCATAGAGTCTAACAAATTATAAAGAGAGGGATTAAACGTAGGTCGATAAACACGAGACTGCTCGGATAACTTGTCTTTAATATATTAATAGGTACTATTATCAAATACGTGAAAAGAGTTTAAAGCTCAATGATAAGTTTTCAATGGTTTGAGAATGAATCTTTGAAAATACTTAACATCAGTAGATGTAGAAGATCAAAATGAATAATAATGAATAGAAATCAAAGAAGAAATTACCAAATGAGAGAAGATGTAGACGGATAACCAAGACAATGAAACGGGGAATCGTCATGGGTTGGCATCTCAGCCTTTACTAACTAGACTTGTAAGCTATGCATAGGCGCCTGAGCACTTAGCACTTGTCAAGACTTGTCTGAGAGACAGGTTGGGATCGCTTGGGACCAAGAGCCAAGAGAAGAAGTGGGGATGGGGGGAATAAAATAGTACCGTAACCAAATAAAAAAAAAATCTGGTCGCACAGCACACAACTTTCTCTTACCTTCGATAATCGAAAGATGTATACTGTGCATTTTAAATGTTGACTGCTTGAAATAAACTATGGTTTTAAAATTTTAATCTCATATTTGGATATTTTATACACAACAGAGAATTCTAAATAAATACAAAATTTCATAATTGGAAAACATTTTTTTAAAATGTGTAAAAAGTTCCAAAGGGAAACGAAATTAACATCCAAATCCTCATAGGGATTTAATGTGTAAAGAAAAAATTCCAGCTAGATTTCTTTTATTAGGCCCACTAGGCTGACGAAGAAATATATCTAGCTGCAATTATTTTCTTTACACATTAACGATTATCCATCTATAGGGATTTAACATTGGCTTTATGGAAGGAAGAGCCAGAAAATAAATTTGAAAAATCTGAAATACTACAACAGTAAAGTCTGCTTCAAATAATTTTCAGGGCAAAATAAGAATATACATTTTAAAGAGGATCTAAGAAATAATTGATTTATAAATTTTAATCAAAATTATTAGACCCAATTTGAAAAAAAAAAAATGAATAAGTACATCAGTAAAGAAGTGTAGGCTACTTCAAAAAATTTTACACTAAAGAGCATGTAAAAAAATAATTGATTTTTGTATTTTAATCAGAATCTATAGGTAAGCGAAAGTAAAAAAAAAAAAATTAAATGAGATTAGATAGGATGTTCATTTGCAGAGACCTTGACTTTGATTTAGATAAGTGAATTTATCCCGATTGTTGGGCATAGGCTAATAAAGATTATTAAAGATAATGACAAATTCTAAAATAAATTTGTATTGGAAAATTTCAAACCGGATTTTTTTGAAGTCGAACTATACTCGAGTTAATATAAATTATGATAATTTTTTCATAAATTTCAAATGATGATACTTTGGCATTAAATAATAAAAAAAGAATTGATTTTGTCTTTTTAGTTATAATTCCAAATGAATGAAGAATCCACTCCAATGACTACGACTACTACAAGATCGAAAAATAAATATTTAATTTTGAGATTAATAAATGACTTACTATTTAGTTAATATACCTATATTTTATTTATAACAGGCTATAAAGGGGTTAAGGAAGCTACAAAGGTTTGACACCCTTGCCAAAATCCAACAAACGGACACAGGTATGATTGGTATTAATATAATCATAATACCTGGCTAACTATAGAGATGATAATCAGTAAAAATGATAAAATACCAATTGTTTTGATAATTTTGTTTTTTTCTAAGGAAAAGATAAAAAGAATATTTCGCTAATTTGAAATGATATGCGTAAATTGAATTTTATTATGATTTAATGAATTAATTGAAACAATTTAAATAAACAAAATAAGAGTAATTTAAATAAAAGCATTTTAATGATACCCCCTCCGGGATTATTAATATTATTTTTATTATTATAAAAATTCTATTATTTTTTTTTTGTTTTGTTTTTAAATAAAACGATATTATCTCTCTGGCAAGAGGAGATTGTTTTAAAATGAATAAAATAAACATCTAAAGGGCTTAAAAAGATCCACTCCATTTTTCCGCCCTCATACGCCCTGAGGGGTCCAAAAGAGCTAAAGGGAAAAAATTACATAATTGTCAAAAACAGGCGTCGATTATCTTTTAAAGAGATAATAATTTTAAAAAAATAATAATAAAAGGCTAATTTCAACTGGAGCTTTTATTTTTGCCAGGCAATTTATTAACAACGATGATAAAAAAAAATTATTTATTCATAATATCCAAATATGATATACTGTAGAAACAACTCTGGTTGATGGGGGAGTTAATCAAGCACTATAATATCATTATTTAGAAACAACCGAGAGGCATTTTAACTTAATACAATATACAGACTGCCTACTAAAGAACTTCCTTATTTCAAAATTAAATAATTTGAAAACAAAGATCGATAGATAAATGAAACAAAATAAATATTTATTTTGAAATTTGTATACAGGAGTCCAAAATTAGTTACAATTAAATATATTTTGGGGTTTCACAGTTGTTATCATTAATAAAATATCGATCTTTGTTTTAAAATCATTTAATTTTAAGTCCTTTGGTGGACACCGTATATGTCAAGTTGTCAAAGTAAGATGCAGTTGGTTCAATAAAACTAACAGATAGAATTTAACAAGACATGTGAGTGTTCTTTATTGATGAGGCCAAACATCCCATGGCCCCCCTCGAAAAATATTTAGCTCTAACAGATAGAAGTTTATGATAAGTGGTTCAAATTTTACTTTAAATAACTGAATGTTTTTAGAAAAATAATTTACAATTTGAAAAGTTCATCTATTTTTCAATTTTTCGAAAACTAATAAAGTAACTTAGTAGGAATTAAATGAAGCCCAAACAACTGATGTGTTTGTTTACCCTAGGCGCGTAGCAAGTCAATAAATAAATAGGGCGAAATTTAATCTTTAATCGGCTTATTGGCGCTAATGGCGTTGGCGTCACGCAAACAACAACCACCTGCGCTGGGCCCTTAGGGCCGGACTAAACTCCTATAGTCACAATACAAACAACTTCAACCGAGTGTTATGATTAAAAGAGGGTTTCGAAATTTTCAACAATAGTTTTAAGAATAATAATTGTGTAATTAACAAATGTGAAAATCTTCACATAATTTAGTTTTTTTTTTTTTAATTGAAGCTCTTTTTATTTTTGCTTTTTCATATAGGCTCTAAAATCTAGAAATAATTTCAATTTTGATGAAAATACGACATTAAAAAAAAAGATTAATTTGACCTTATCTTCAAAATGTTTAAAATTGATAATAATATTTTATCAAAGAAAAATTTCCAAAATTTACCCCAAAAGCAGGGTATAAGTAATTTAACTGAGAAGTCCTATTTAAAATTTCAATTCAAAAAAATTCCTAAATAGTATCACACTATCTCCTCATATCAAGTCTCGGTTCGGTTCCTGTTCCAAGTTAGAAAAATTGAATTCGTTATCGATCATTTGAAATAAATAAGGAAGAGGTCTAAATGGCTTTAGATGCCGAAAAAGAACGTAAAACAAATAAAAAAATCACATTATTTAAATACTTCTAATTCCAATCCCAATTTAACCAAAATTTAGGGTAAGAAAAAGTTGGTAGCGCAAAATTGGTCTGTTTATATGTGAACAAAATATTTCAAGAACTAAAAGACGTACAAATCGGATATTTAATTTTTGATTGCTGAGTTTTCCTTACTAAGGCGATGATTTCTTATGTAGTGAACGAGGATAAATAAATTCTGATTTAAAATTATTAGAGGATTTTTATTTTCAGGTTCACTTTATATCAGAACTTTTAAATTAGTGAATACAATCATTATAAATAATTTAATTTTAATAAAATAATTTTAACTTTAGCATCCTAAAGTATATTGTTCACTCCGATTCTCGATAAATAATCTAATAATAAATTTAAATCGGAATTTATTTATCCTCGTCCGAGTCAACGACCGAGTAAGGAAAATACTGCAAACAAAGATTGATTCTAGAAACATAAATCACCGGTCGAGTATCAAATTATACTTGCAGTATATTTAAGCGAGGTGGGATACCCTTTCAAGTAACAAAAAATTAGATAAAGAGTACTAGTACTTTTGTCCTTTTTTTATTTTCTTCAAAATTGGGTCTAAAAATATTTATTAAAATTCCTAAGTTTCATTTTCACCTCTTAGGTTCTGATGAACTTTTGGAAATTAAATATCTCGAAACAAAAAATATGAAATGACAAATAACTTTCCACCTAATTTTTTGTCATACTCAAGTAAACTCTCCTTTAGTTTTAAGATGCCGCAAAGTGTTATATGTTGAGATGAATAATCATTTATCAATTTCTTTTTCTTTTGTTACTAATTTTATTGGGACGTTTATGACAAATTTGAAAACTCTAAATGGGAAAACAAATGGGAGGAAATTAACATATTTTAACCAAGCCTCTAACCTAGTTTGGCTTGTATTGTCTTTGACCGAAATCCAGTAACCGGTCTGGCGAGAAGAGGTCAATAAAATCCGAAATTTTCCCAGTGAAGATAGATGGATCGGTTGCATCTTTGACCTTGTCTCCTACGTATGATTGAATTAATATAAAAAAAAACATCGTTGCTAAAGTGTTTGGGTCAGTTAATTTAAATTTTATAGGCAGTAATTATTTCGCAGAACGACTTGCTTGTTGATAAATTATTTATTAAGATTTGTTGAGAAGAATGCCCTTTTGACATTTACCAAGAAATAATATTTACAGTTGGGCGTTCATGTGTTGTTTCAGAATGCAATTTTTTAAATAAAATTGTTATCTATATTTGGTCAGATGTAAAATAACAAGAATATTCTGAATAACGTCATAGAAAAATAGAGATGTTGTTCCTACATTTTCCAAAAAAAAAAATTTTCAACAGGAAATAACCAAAACTAACTATAACTAGTATGATGGACCGGGGGGCCTGGCAAGGGAGAAGAGAAACAGTCACCTCGGGAATGGTGACCCCGAGCAATCAGCGTGTGAAACGTCCCCTGGTTGCCATCGATATTATGTATTTAAAAAAAAAAATATATTAATAAATAAACACCCCTAAATAGCCTCTGTAGCCGAAAAGGGTTAAAAAAAAACTAAGTTAGTATGAAAATTCAAGATTTAATTGAATTTATAAGTATGGAAAAATATTGATATTTTGTTACCATGGCAACAATTTCTCCGATCTTTCCTATGTACAAAGGTGGGCTTCAAAAGATTTCAAGAATAAAATGGGAATATACATTTGAAATAGCATATAAAAAATAATTGATTTATGAATTTTATTCAAAATCGTTGTAGCAAATTTTGAGAAAATAAAAAAAAACTGAAAAAGTACATAAAGTAGGCCTACTAGTACTTTTTGGCTGATTTTGATAAAAAGCCTATTTTCACGCCCTAGCTGGGTGTCTAACTTAAATATAAAATTTCAACCTCGTAGTTATTTTCATTCTTGAGATATTTTGTTCAGAGACACACTGACAGACAGACAGACAGACCATCTCGCGAAAACCACTTTTTTGGACCTCAAAACGTGTATATCCATCAAAATCTCGACATCGAATCTTTGAAATGAATCCAATACTTTCTCTCTCTATGAGAGGCAAGAGAAAGTAATAAACAAAATTCTCATAGTTTGGTCAGTGCGGATCAAATTTTATCTGAGAATCTAAAGCTCCCAAAACCATTTAGCTTTTGTTTCGTTTAATACCTGTATAAATACATCAATTAAAAAAAAGGATCAATTTGAATCTCTTTAAAAAAACACTAATCATCAATGTAATTATAAACAAGAAAAAATTTGCATACTAAAGGTGTTAATGAAGACTTTATTATCGGATATATTAGAGATCAATGCCAAAGGTTTGTTTGCAAGCAAAACTTATGTTTATAAATATTTATTTGTATAAATACAATACTTTCCTTGTATTGAGATTTTTAATTTTTTAATTTAAATAATTGTTCTCTCTGACATTGAATATATTGAATTACATTAATATAAAATATATGCATATGAAACTATAGAGGTATATTATTTTTAAATTACTACCGAGGTCTAAAAAATAAATAAGGCGAGGTCTAAATGCCCTAGATACCGAAAAAGACCCCCTGGTAGGAATACAAATAAATAATTTTTATCTAGTGAAATCTATATATTTTTGTTAATGAAAAATCATTTAAGTTTTCGTATTTTTTCCTTAATAAGCGAAATCTTTATCTCTATACATCAATATTTTGTTGATTGAAGTGAAAAATAAACTCTCCATTAAATATATTTAACCGCTTTAACAAGATAAACAGCACTTAACTTGTCATATCTTAAAATATGTTTTAAAGATCTCTATAAAAAATAAATAAATATTTATTTTATAGTCAAAGTGGTCGGTATTTAATTTCTACCAATTTTTTTTTCTTTTAATTAACTAAGAGATCTGAGTTCGAGTTCCAAATATAGAAGAAGAAAAAATTTAAATTTGTGTTTTCTAAAACTGACGTTTATTTATTGCTTTCTTATCAGTACTAGTTTTCAAAATATTCAAGAAAATTTTTAATATTAGAATAGAAAAGATAAAAAAAATATTTTAATTATGAATTTGTATCATTTCTGATAATATATTATTTATTAAATCGGTTTCTATCAATTAGAAATTTTACATTCCCTTAAAGTTGCCATAATATAGCAATCTCAAATGGCAAAGCAAATTTTTCAAAATAGGATAGATATTAACTCAAAGTTCCAACTTTTTTACTTTCTCTTACGTATACATATATATTATATATAGAAAGTATTGCGACCATGTCAAAAATTTAATGTCGATATTTTGATGGAAATACACGTTTTGATGTCCCCTGAGTCAAAGAAAGTGGTTTTTGGCAAATTGGTCTGTCTGTAACGATTTTAAGCATGAAGGAAATGAGCTTTGAGATTGAAATTTTATATTAAAGTTAGGCACCTCCATGGAGCGTTAAAATAAGCTTTTAAAAAAAATCGGCCAAAAAGTACTAGTACTTTACTGATGCACTTTTTCAGTTTTTTTTTTTTCGATTTTCTCAAAATTTGCTCCAAAGATTTTGATTAAAATTCACAAATCAATTATTTTTTAGATGCTCTTTAAAATGTATATTCTCATTTTGCCATTGAAACTTTGTGAAGACCACTTTACTCTTGTACTTCATAGGAAAGATAGGAGAAATGGTTGCCAAAATATAAATATTTTCTCCCATTTATAAATTTTGCATCTTGTATTTTAATATATCGGCGGAAACTAAATATACCCGAGTATGTTGACACAAAAAATCTGGTGTGATAAGCAGAGAACATAACTTTCGATACCGAAGGTAAAAGAAAGTTGTGTGTGGTGCGACCAGTCACACCAGATTTTTTAAGATTTCAATACCTCAAATTTTTCATTATATTTTATTAAAAATATTAACTTTGAGCTTCTACTATTTAAAGAAAAATATTATTGCTATTCTCAAATCCATCATTAAATAGACACCTTCAATTTAATTTAAAATCCATAAGATAATAGTTTGACGTAATTGCGAACATTCAACTTAAGATAATACTAAAGTATTTTCGCACTTTCTATCAAGAATATCAACTTGCTTTTTACTTCAATTGTTTTCTTTTTTCTATTTATATTTCTTTTGGATTAAAAAAATGTATCACCGCCTACGAAAACAGATTTAAAATGATTTATTAAATGGAAAAAATCCCACGTGTTTTTTTTTTTTTTTTTGTTCATCGAAATATAAATGTTTCAGAGCCCCTTTGTTTAATTATGGGATAGCGAAGTGAGAGTGGAAATTAGATTTGCAGGCGATTATTTGCTCAAGCCCTTGTGCCCTTTAGGGTGGCAGGCACACACACACAAGTGGGAGAGAGAGCCAGAGGGCAGATGTGAATCGGGGGCGGATTCAGGTAAAAAAAATCAGAACAAACATTTAATTAAGCCGGTCAGTCAATAAAATAATAATTTCAATTTAATATTCTGAAGAAACAATCAAAGAAATGTAGCGAATTTAATTCATAAAAATTTTAGCTTTTAATTTTTAAGGGAGGATTTACTAGGAAATAAATTATATTTTATGGTTAATTATTTGATGTATCATTGATGTATTAAAAATATTATTATAAATATGATTATTTAATTCAATATTTGAAGTGGCTATTATACTCTTTTATTGCTTATATAAGGCTAATGATATTTAAAATCACTTAGGCTGAACGCACACCAATTGAGCAAAACGCTCTTGGACAAAACGTTTTTGACTAATCGTGCCTATAACTGTTTTTACTTTCTCTTACCTATGTATATATGTAATATATATATAGAGAGAAAGTATTGGTTTCATGTCAAAAATTCGATGTCGAGATTTTGATGGATCTTCACGTTTTGAGGTCCCCTGAATCCAAAAAAGTGGTTTTCGCGACATGGTCTGTCTGTGGGTGTGTGGGTGGGTGGGTGGGTGTGTGTGTCTGTGTTCACTTTTAAGCATGAAGGAATTGAGCTATGAGGCTGAAATTTTATATATAAGTTAAACACCCCCCGGGACCGGAAAAATAAGCTTTTAATCAAAATCGGCCAAAGAGTACTAGTACTTTACTGATGTACTTTTTCAGTTTTTTTCGATTTTCTCAAAATTCGCTCTAACGATTTTGATTAAAATTCAAAAATCAATTATTTTTTAGATGCTCTTTCAAATGTATATTCTCGTTTTGCCCTCAAAATTGTTTGAAGACCACTTTACTCTTGCACTCCATAGAAAAGATAGGAGAAATGGTTGCCATGGTAACAAAATATAAATATTTTCCCATACTTATAAATTTTACATCTGAATTCAAATATTCCCCTACTGCCGGGAACTAAATACATGTCGACACAAAAAATCTGGTGTGACAAGCACAGTACACAACTTTCGATTACCGAAGGTAAGAGAAAGTTGTGTGCTGTGCGACAGTCACACCAGATTTTTTTAGTGCTTTTCTGCACCGAGGAGACAAAACACAATTGAGCATGATTCGACATCTTTGGACAAAATGTTTTGTCAATGAGCGTTTTTGCTCTATGGCCGAACATTTTGCTCAATGCCAACGCACGCCGATTGAGCAAAACATTTTGTCCAATGGCAAAACATTTTGCTGAATGAGTAAACATTTTGTTCAATGGCCAAATATTTTGCCTAATCGGTGTGCGTTCAGCATTAAGGTCGATCGCCACCAGGATCGTTGTCGTACAGCTTCGAATAAATAAATCCCTAACTTTTCTTATATATAGCTCATAAGCATTTGGGCGTTTCTATCCATCCCTACCATCTAAAACGATTTGAATTTCAATTTTTGTTAAGGATCATTTGTATTGATTGATGTTTATGTAAGGGCCATTCATTTTGCTATCTGTGAACTGTTCGGAATGAAAATATCTAACAATATAAGAACTATAATTTGTATCAGAAGGATATTTTTTTAGAAAAATAAAAACTTGAAATCTTTTCAAAATAATTTTGAAAAATAAGCAGCGAAAACTAATTTCGCACCCTATACATCTTACAAATTTTTAATAAATTCATATCGTATAAGATTGCCGATGGAGATACAGTAGATGGAAACGTTTAAGTCCGTATGAGTATGATAGTATGTGTGTATGAATTTAATAAAGTTAAGGATTTATTTATTTGAACAACGATCCTGGTGGCAATCGACCTCAATTGTTTTTAAGTGACACAGAAGTGATCACTTCTATCAACAGAATTTTTAATTAACTACAATAACAGAGAGACGGATGAGACATTGGCAATGTTTGAAAATTTTCACACTAAGTGGGATTTGAACCCGAGTTGTATAGGAACTCTAGATTCGTAAACCGCAGCTTATCCGATTAGCCTAGAGCCTCCCGTTTAATTAATAAAAACCTTTATAACAAATAACCTAGTGTTTAATTTGTATATTTAATTTTAATTTACAAAATGTTTCAACAAGAACCTACGGTCGGTTTTTAAATATCATTAGTTTCTAAATAAACAATAAATGAGTATAATGGCCACTTCAAATATTTAATTAATTAATCATATTTATACTCAGTTTATATTTTTAAAATCATTTACTCGTATTCTTTTTATTTATTTATTTTTTGCTCTTAATGATCTGACTCAGCTTGGTTTAGTTCATGTTGTTCTTTTTCCTCTCTCGAAAATTATCCTATAAGAATAAATAATTATCAAGCTCTTCAGGTGGGTTGTTCGACACTCGTTTACAATATTGACTTTGAGCCAACTTTTATTTGTAATCCCGTGTAAACAATCTATTGTGCCATTTTTGTTTATATTGCGCTCTAATATTTTCGACCTTGTATGGAATATACCAGTATATGGAATGATGGGAAAGGGTGAGGGAGGCGAGGAGGGGAGGGGAACATCGATCTCTTGCCTGTTTGTAAATAAAATTTTAAAAAACACTATCATAATTAATTCACATTATAATTAAAAAAAAAAAAATCTGGAACATCACACAACCTTCTATTACCTTTGGTAATGGAAACTTGTGTTCTGTGCTTGTCACGCCAGATTTTTTGTGTCGACATGTATTTAGTTTCCGCCGATATATGAATTAGAATTCAATATGTAAAATTGATAAACATAATATTCATCAGTAATAACAATTTATCACGGGAAAACAAAGATATTAAATCAATCGAACAAATAGCCAAAATTAAAAAAAATTGACCTCTAAACAGATAAGCGAAGGGTTCAGGAGCAAAAGCTTAAGAATGTAAAGCTAGCTCCAAAAAAAGTAGAAAAAAAAATCTGGTGTGACTGGCGCACAGCACACAACTTTTTCTTACCTTCGGTAATCGAAAGTTGTGTACTGTGCTTGTCACACCAGATTTTTTGTGTCGACATATATTTAGTTCCCGACAGTACGGAACATATGAATTCAGATGTAAAATTTATAAGTATGGGAAAATATTTATATTTTGTTACCATGGCAACCATTTCTCCTATCTTCCCTATGAAATACAAGAGTAAAGTGGTCTTCAGAAGATTTCAATCACAAAATAAGAATATACATTTTAAAGAGCATCTAAAAAATAATTGATTTTTGAATTTTAAAAAAAATCGTTGGAGCAAATTTTGAGAAAATCGAAAAAAACTGAAAAAGTACATCAGTAAAGTACTAGTACTCTTTGGCCGATTTTGATTAAAAGCTTATTTTTCCGGTCCCGGAGGGTGTTTAACTTAAATATAAAATTTCAACCTCCTAGCTCAATTCCTTCATGCTTAAAATTGAACACACACACACCCACACACCCACACACCCACAGACAGACCATGTCGCAAAAACCACTTTTTTGGATTCAGGGGACCTCAAAACGTGTATATCCATCAAAATCTCGACATCGAATTTTTGACATGAATCCAATACTTTCTCTCTATATATATATTACATATATACATAGGTAAGAGAAAGTAAAAAATAATAAAGCCCAATTTTAAGAAATACTTTCAACAGATGTATGAGTACGTTTATTTGTTGAAGGGCCGAGTGCCCCATGGCTCCCGAGAATCGAACCCAGGAACTGTGTGCTACCCTTTGCCCCAGGCCGCCGGACCCTTGCTCAGCCTGTTCGAAAGGCTGGAGGTCCTGGGTTCGATTCCCGGGGACCATGGGGCGCTTGGCCATCCTCAAATAAACATACACATTTGTTAAATATATTTATGACTTGTCAAGTTCGAATCGTGGTATTCAATGAATATTAATATCTTATTCAAAAATAGAGATCTCAAAAATTGTTTAAAGGAAATACGTTGAATGAAGAAAAAATAAGCTTCACAAAGTGAGGGAAGGAAAAATCCTCTCTACTCTCTAGCTGCGAAAACACATTTTTTTGACTCAAATATAACCGAGTTCGAAATAAGATTTAAGAAACTCTATTATTGAGTAACTAAAAAAGAAGAAAAATTGTGTTCTCATTACGATTTATGGTAATAAATAGACATTCAGACTATTCTTCCAAAACACGGATATAATGTTGGTATCCAAATGGCTTAAATAAAATCATCGGACTGCCGGGGATCCGAACCCTCGACCCTTGGTATATAAGGCAGGCGCGGTAAAAAAAAATTGGTATTAAATAGAGAAATAAAAATCGAGGATAATTTCATTGAATTCCTATTTATTTCTTTAAATTTGGACAAACGATTTTTAATTATATTAAAACAATAAAATATCTGCACGTTTATTAATGTTTCGCCGTTATAATAATTTAATTATTTTCTCTAGAAATTTAATAATGTACGGACAAAATATTTTGACTTTTGTCAACAAAACAGTAAAAGCGAATGAAAAGGGTAAATAAAAATCATTTAGTCGCCAGTAATTAAATTTTAATATATTCAACAAGAAAAATTATTTTCCTTGACTCTATAAATTATTATTGCCAACAATAACAAAAAAATAGAAATCGTGGTATTAATGCAGCTAAATGCTGAATTATATTTAATTTTAAAGAGGGCTCGCTGGTGCAGCGGGCTAGGGTGTCGGCCTTCAACAAAGATCCCTGTTCAAACTGGGCGTGAGGGATTTTTTCATTAAATAAAAATATTCATTTAATGTAAACAAATCCCCCATGGATTGGAATATATCCCTCTCAGAGATGCATTCTTTGAAAGGAGTAGGCTAAATGCCGGTGCTGAGGGAGTCCCTCCTCAACTAGGACATCCTCCCTAGCATAGAAGAGGTTGGATAAAAGGAGCCAAGTGGAACCAGAAATAAGGATGAGATCACTAGCTAGAGACGAAAGGAAGAGGAGTTAGAGATAGAAAATAATGTAACTTCACGGGGTGCCGGTAGATGGCTACGGCCAGAGGCCGGTGGGTTTGAGGTGTGTGTCTCCGTACACGTAAGCACCTAAAGCAAATAAACGGGGATCCGGAAAAAAAAAAAAATTTAAACTTAAATAAATCTGAACTAGTCCTGTCTAAACTCAATTAATTTTTAAATGGGTGGAGAACGACAAGGGAATTTTAACATTTTACTTTTCCTTAAAGTAAAAAAATTTCGAAAT
Organism: Euborellia annulipes; assembly: GCA_023213315.1. Lineage (NCBI taxonomy): Eukaryota > Metazoa > Arthropoda > Insecta > Dermaptera > Anisolabididae > Euborellia > Euborellia annulipes. The sequence continues at coordinate 1,911 of JAKCPI010020053.1, read as the reverse complement.
CAATATTTCAATCTAAAAATTAATTTATAAATAATAGTCCGTGAGTGTACAAAATATAAGTTAATCTACAAAACCCAGAGCAATTTTAATTAATCACTAACATGAGGATGTGAAATAAAATAGCAAGGATTTGACCAAAAATGGTCTATAATAAGGAAGCCATTTTGTTTCTTTTTTTTCATAAATTTGAAGAAGAATAGCAACTTTTGAAACAACCCTTCTGGCAGCTAAGCGTTTTGGTTGTCTAAACTCAAGGCGCAAGTGTTAAACCAATGAGTCGAGCCCGGCATGACAGCCTCTTGGTAAATCGAATAAAATATTTAAAGTAATCGGTAGCAAAAGTTTTCTTTTAAATTATTATTATTATTATCGAAAGGTGAAGAAAAAAGTACTTTATTAGGCCCAAAATTATTTATTTCCTATGTCGACGTTTCGGGGACTATATGTCACTCACTCTCAGGACCTTACAGGGGCGTATATTGAAATTTTTTTTTCGGGGGGGCCTGAACTCAAAAAATTTTTCTGCGGAAAATTTTTTTTTTAAGAAACTATATTTTTTTTCACACGAAATTTTTTGCGGAACCAAAGTTTTCCATCCTGCGGAAAAATTTGTTGCGCTGATGTCTGTATATCCCTATATAAGTATATGTGTTTGGGAAATTTCGGGGGGGGCCCTCGGCCCCCCCTTATATACGCCCCTGGGACCTTAAATACAACGGCACAACAAAACGAATGCAGGAGGCACGAAAGATTTTTTACGACCTTACTCCCTTTTTTTCTTTTGTATCTATATTTTAAGTTTGTAAGCATATAAAGTTTTGTTGTGTTGTGTATTTTAAGGTTCTGAGGATGGGTGACGAATAGTCCCCGAAACGTCAACATAGGAAATAAATAATTTTGGGCCGAATAAAGTCTTTTTCATAACCTTCCTGTGAATTACCAGTAGACGGTACAACGAGAAAAAATAAACTTTAATTTGACAACTAGTAGTACTTTATTTGACTAAGCCCCAAGTCTAGCTTCTTTTTAAAAGAAAAAAAGTACAAAACGAAATTAGGTATCTTATATTCGATATAAGCAAGTATTTCCTATTCAATTCGTTAATTGCGTGCGTACCCCCTCCAAAGCGAAGATACTTTATCTTTATATTAGAAATTAAAAAAAAGAAAAAGGAGAAAAAATAGACATTACCGGGAATCGAACCCGGACCTAAGTATTCGAGTGGGAGAGAATTATGTCTGGCAAGTTCGTTGAACTGGTCAGGTAATCCAGTAATACGTCCGGGTTCGAGTTTATTCGCAGTTCAACCTATTATTCATTTGTTTACTGCTTTTTTAAAGTGAAATAAATTAATCTTTAAAGCGACTACCGATGATAGGATCTCTAGTAAAATATTGATAGTATGGCCCATTTCCTCCCATTATAAAAAATGTACAGAACTTAATAGAAATAACGAGGTTGGAAATTTGAAATTATTTTTTCTAAAAGAGTGTTTCTTAACCGAATGGTTTCTCTCAAGGGAAAAATGGAGAGAGGAGATTATACTGGCTTTCGAGGGCAAAATTTATCTCACCCCGAGAAGAAGTTCATAAAATTTTTTCCGCCCTATTTAAGAAAAAAAACCTTCCATGATTAAGAACTACAGAACCTCTGTTTCTTCAAAATAATGAAATAATTGGACTCACCAACTTGATGTCAATCAAGTGCATGGATTGTGAATAAATGTCGAACACTCACCTGAAACAAAAGAGAAAATAGATAAGTTATATTAATTATGATTAGTCAATTTATGCTATTTTTATTTAAGTAATAAATAAGGTAAAAAAATGCAGTCAGAGAAAAAAATTATTTTTCATCCACTTGTATCAGTACTAATAAAAGGTCTATTCTCTAAAAAAGACGTTAAAATTT
>JAKCPI010020050.1:0-44458 GCA_023213315.1 Euborellia annulipes | reverse complement strand
ATTAATGCAAGAACGGTATGCAGATACAGTGAGATATGTATAGCTGTATTTTCTGTCCTGTTTGCATATCAACTGGACTGGATTGGTACAGCGAGAAACGGTCCAGCAAATATTTGTAATTGTGGTATTCGATGGGCGTTGCCTCTTCTCTCATCTCTATCTATACTATCCCTTCAACTTGAACTCGGGAGGAAATCACAAGATAAGCACAAGAATATTTATCATCGCTTGAATTCATTTCAATAGAAAGGTCGTGATGATGAGAGAGTATAAATCAATTTAATCCTCTTGTTTAATTAATATCTTTTCACGTTTGAAAAGATATAATCATATTTTGTGGAATAAAAGATGAGATTTATAATTTCAGCCGACAAAGATAAAATAAACTCTTGGGAGAATTGGTCTGGATTATTCTTTAATTAATCTTTAAAATTTCATAAAACAAAGAAAAAATTGTTTAACGAAGTTGCAAATCTTCAAAATTCCTCTCTCTCACTTATCCTCGAAAATAATCCCTAACTGAGAATAAATTATCTCATCCTCTGGTAAAACAATTATAGATGTCCTGTTTTCCGTTAACAAAAAAACACCCGAAAAAAGTATTAAAAATTGCTCTAAAATCCCTAGGTACAACCTAGGAATAAATCAGCTGTTAGTTATTCTATGAAATTCTTTCTACGTGTTAGCCAGAGTTCTATTAAATTAGCCAATAATTTAATTTTTATTTTCATTTGAACTTTTTAATGAATTTTTTTAAAACTTTAAGTTGGTTACTAGATGCTGGTTGCGTACTTTAGGATCTTATATTTTTTAGGGTACTGAGTTCAGATTTTTAAATTTAATTTCTATTTCAATATTATATACATCTTCTTGGAATATTATCAATTTATTTGCTATTTTTACTTTCTCTAACCTATGTATATATGTAATATATATATATAGAGAGAAAGTATTGGATTCATGTCAAAATTGGATGTCGAGATTTTGATGGATCTTCACGTTTTGAGGTCCCCTGAATCCAAAAAAAGTGGTTTTCGCGACATGGTCTGTCTGTGTGTGTGTGTGTGTGTGTGTGTGTGTGTGTGTGTGTGTGTGTGAACAAAATACCTCAAGAACGAAAAGAGCTAGGAAGTTGAAATTTTATATTTAAGTTAAACACTCCCCATGGGACGTGACACGAAGCTTTTTGAACAAAATCGACCAAAAAGTACTAGTACTTTACTGATTCACTTTTTTTCAGTTTTTTTCGGATTTTCTCAAAATTTGCTCCAACGATTTTTTTTTAAATTCAAATATCAACTATTTTTTAGTTGCTCTATAAAATGTATATTCTCATTTTGTGATTGAAATATTCTGAAGACCACTTTACTCTTGTACTCCATAGAAAAGATAGGAGAAATGGTTGCCATGGTATCAAAATATAAACATTTTGCCATACTTATAAATTTTACATCTTGAATTCAATTGTACCCTCTACTGTCGGAAACTAAATACATGTCGACACACAAAAATCTGGTGTGACAAGCACAGTACACAACTTCTTCGATTACCGAAGGTAAGAGAAAGTTGTGTGCTGTAGCGCCAGTCACACCTATGGTTTTTTTTTATAACTTTTAAGCTATTTCCATTTCTTATAGAAACAGTCATAATTAAATCTCGAGCTACAGAATAATTGATCCGAATATTGAAATTATATCATTTTTGTTATATTGAAGAATCTATTACAGTTTTATAAAATATAGTGGTTGAAGACAATAAGATAAGAGAAATGAGACGCTTAAAGATAAGAGCCTGAAGATGGGTTACTCTTTACTTTATTCCTTCTCAAGGAGGATTTATTTTCCAATGTAGAGAATATATCCAACCTCTTTCTTTCGCTTAGTGTTTTCAAAATCACTTAGGTTAAGCTTTATGAAGCATAAAAAAAAAACTTGCAGGGTGAAAATTTCAATAAATTTCAACCAGACTTTCTGAAAAAATTTAATTTTGAGTACGGAATTAAAAATTATTTGTAACTATTTAATAATTTATAAATAAGTTAACAAATTAATTATATAGCCCTATTATTAAAAAATTGTGAAATTAATTATGTAAACTAATTAGAATACATTGTCTTATAATAATATTGATGGTTGAATTTAATTTCTAAATGATTTTACCGCTTTGGATTAAATTTTCTCCGACGACCTCCGATTGTAACAAAATAATAATTAATTCTTGGGAATGTCTCTTAAAAACATTTTGAATAATATTCTCTTATTTTTATTTAATATTTCTGATGAACATTCAATCTGGACCTTTACATAGGCATTGATCGTGTTTTATTTTCGACTCATCAACAACTCTTCTTCGAAGACTTTTGTTATCCAAGGGGATTTGATGTAAGGAGTGGAATTACACACCAAGAACCCGGCTGTAAAAGAGGCTCTAATGCGACCGGGGCAATTTTACACGACACCTAATCTCGAGCTTAACGAAACCATAGGGCTGGAATCTGATCTCAATGACAACTCGCTTCAACTTCAGAGCTCAATCACTTTGGCCCTTATTTTTGTCTTATAAAATATTCAATTTGAATTGATCATAAATTTAAAGCTAGAAAATCTGACAGATTCCTGTCATTTTATAGATTAATAAAAATAAATAATAAGAGGGTAAAAATGAGAAATGCAGCTAAGGTTATTTCTTTATTTGGTCAATTCACACAGCTGACGTTTCGGTTCCGTGTTTGAACCATCTTCAGAGCTGGCGAAGTCATTATGAAAGTGTCATAGTGGATTTTATGCATTGTTGAAAATTCTTATATAATAAATATATACACAGTGTGAGACGACCAGGTACATAAAATTATATAAGAATTTTCAACAATGTATAAAATCCACTATGACAGTTTCATAATGACTTTTCGCCAGCTCTGAAGATGGTTCAAACACGGAACCTAAACGTCAGCTGTGTGAATTGACCAAATAAAGAAATAACCTTAGCTACATTTCTCATTTTTACCCTCTTATTAATATAGCATCTCAGCTATAAATTATTTATGCAAAAATAAATAAATCCATCTATAAGCTTTAATTGTGTATTAAAGAAAGAAAAGTTAGGAATTTGTAAAATCTTAATTAATAACAATATGATTGCCCTATGTCATCCCGCGACCCGCCTTGAACATCTTTGCGGCGCACAAGATTCATCATACTTTTACAAAATATATTTATTTTATTTTTTTCATTCCAAAAAAAATCTTTTTTGTGGGTCTAAATATGGTGATGTAGGTCTATAATTTTATATGCTGCCCGATGAGTTATGATTCATTTCCAAAGTGGCCAGCTAGATCATTTGGGTTGGCCACCCCTGCCCTAGACATTGTCCCAGCGGTACAAGACACGGTTTTTATTCTCCTTTAGAACGTACGATTCTTGTCCACGCAATAAATAATGAGATACTTGTGACTAATTTTGTTATGAAAAATACCAGTACCTATGGCATTTCCACTAAATGGTAAATTTATTATTCATATTTTTCCTTGCTCGGCGACGGTGGATATTAATCTCCATTCAATCGCACAGACTCTAAATATTTGAAAATTAAAATTTCTAAAAAAAAAAAAAGAATTGTTAATATCGTATGATAATGATAGATTAGTGATAAATGAGTGGGACAGCTAAGTAGGTTTCAATTTAACATCATTAAGGGCCAACGTTATGGTCACACCCCCGAGGATGGTCCTAAAAGTGACCGAACTGTCGGTCCTGGATACTGATATTAAATTGTAACAAAGCTGCCTTTCTCATTTAACCTTCATAGAGAAATTCATAATTATTAAAAGTTTTTAAAATTAACTCAAACAAATTACAATTAAAAAAATCTTATTTATTTGATATTATTTTTATTTTCTATCAATCAAGAGACAAGACCAGTAATAAATTGAATTTCCATTCACTAATTACAAAAAAGCTCCTTTAAAGGCATTTAACATTTTTATTTATTGAAATTTTACTTTCCTCTTGGCCATATATTTTTAAAGAAGCTCTTGAAATAATATATAAAAAAAAAACTTTTTATTCTTTTATCCTGGACCAACGATTATTATTATATCATCATATATTTCAATTTTATAACACTTTTACAGATTTTAACCATACCACCCGCATTTAATTTTAAACCTTTTAAAAACGTTTTAGTAATTACATTCCAACTGTCCTTTTGTTTTAGAAAAAAAAAAAATTCGGTCAAAAAAAATGTTAAAATAAAATAAAGATATTTCTTTTTCTTTTTTCTTTATATGTAAAAAAAAATTAATTGAATATTAAATTTTATTGTTTCTATATCTGTGATTTGAGTTCCTTACTGAGGAATATTACATGCGTACAATGCATAATTATTCAAAAAGAAATCACTTCTCTTTTTCCCAATTTGAGTATCAAAATTTCATAAATTGAATTTATATCCAGCTTCATATAAATTTGCTTTCTCGAAAGTAGGCAGCACAAATGATCAACTAATATTTTTTCTACTACTGCTCTCGAGAGGGATTGGAGCTAACCATTTGGGTTGCCTATCTTCCAACACCTAATTTATTCTCTGATTTAACCCATTATCTGTTCTATTCTCTAAAAACAGTCGTTGAAATTTAACATCATAAATTAGGAGTTAAAAAGTAAAGTAATAACATCAGCGTTAAAAAATGCTATTCTCTAAACCAAGTATTAACAGCGATGTTAACATTTTTCTTTTTAACACCAGGTGTTAACGAATTTGGATACCAAATGGCTTAAATAAGAACGCCTGGACCCCCAATATGTAATATATTAATTAATAACGGTTATCGACAGTCTTATATGGCCTGAGTTGCCGAAACGACTGTGTGAATGTGTGTAAGTGTGAGGAATGGAAAAAAAGTGTGAGTGTTTAAAAAAAAATTTTCAATCAAGTAGGTTAGTAGACACACCAGCGTTAAAAATACTATTCTCTAAACCAAATTTTAACAGCGACGTTAACATGTTGCTTTTTTCTGTCAAAATCATAACCTTATTTCTTAGTTTAAAGACGCCATTTTGATGCATTAAACACGTCGTTAAAATATTAAAGGCACCTCCTAGATATGACATTAATTTTTAACACTATTGACTAAATGTTAACGCTTTGACTTTTATGTTTTTGCGAATAGTAATTTGAGACAAGGAGAAAAATAAATTAACGCTGATTTCAGATGTTAAAAGTTAAGCTTTTTCCTTAGAGAATAGACCTGAATAAGTATTTGTTATATCCGTATTTATTCTGGTTTGACTAAAAGCTGAAAACTTAGCAAGGGGAGGAATTTTATCTCTTTACTTTCTACTTTTCAAGTGTACGCCCTAACTGTTAGGCCACCAAATTCACAGATAATATGTATGAAAGTCTAGCAATACGGCGCTCCTGTTGAGAGTAAATGTCATGTCAAGTTATTAGTATATTTTTCTTAAAGATAACAAGAAACTTTTTTCAATTAATTAAATAGCTCGAATGTCTAGAAAAAGAAACTTCAATTGCCCGTTGGATGTGATGTCATCTTTCCTAAGACCAAACATTTTTTTTCCGAATTGAAGTTAGAGCAAAATAGAGTTGAGATAGAAGGAAAAATTGATAGATACAAACACATGTTCCCAAAGGATTTCTGGAAAAAGGGTAAAGGTAATTTGAAGGAGACCAGGTGGGACACCTTCAAGTTATAGGTCCTATTATTTCAAAGCAAATCAAATATTAAAAAGTCGGGGAAAAATTAGAGGTCTAGTCAATCGATCGTGTTATTAAATGTTAAATAATATTCAAGGTATCTGAAAAACTATTTTGAATCAAAGAATCAAGAATATCTAACTCCAAAATAAAGTAATAAATAAATTGTGTAGATGTCTATAATGCTAGGGTACCAAAAAAGACATAGCTTAAGGTTTTGAACTTTTTTTGTAAATCAAAAATTAAAACAAATTTTTGAACAAAAGAACAAAGCAAACAATTATTTAATATTCATAAATGCCAAATTGAGAAAGAGAAATCAAAATATTCATTCCAATTTAATTGAGAGTTTCTGTTTAATATATAATATGTAATATATAATATCAAAGTATTTACTGTATAAACTCATAAATTAGTAATAAACCATTTCCATTCATCTTCCCATAATTTCTTGCAACTCGTAAAAGCTTTGTTAGAATGAAACTCGGTCACTAGGCTTTACAAATCCGCCGATATAATAATAAACATGCAAATTCTCGTTAAAATATTATTATTATATCTTTATATTAATATTTATTAGCTTATAATTAAAAACAAACTAACAATGTTAATTCATTCGATCGTGCTAAATCACCAGCGATATTCATTTATAATTGTAATATTAATATATTTAGAATTAGTTTAAATGAAGGAAATAATTTTCCTATTGTAAAGAATGAAAATGCAAAAATAAATATATCCTGAAATTTTTCATTAATATGTTTATATAGTTATCATCAATGACGTTTTGGTTTGAATATAAAACATTTTCGGAGCTAAAAAAAAAATTGGTTCATATAGAATAATTTTTCTATTTTTTTTTTCATTATTTAATTAAAATTTAAATTAGATTATCGATTTTCGATTAAGATAATAAGCGCATTCCTCTATATCTCTCTCTTTCCATTAAAGATATAATATATTACTTGAACCGTAATGATTGAGCTTTACTATGATATATTGCAAAGCAGACAGAGTTATGTAAATATATGAGTTCGAGACAACAACAGACAATATTTGCATTTAACCGGTAACGGTAATAAGCTTAATTTGTCTCAGCTCAGAAGATTTAATATCACCTTAAAATCTCGGCATCTTGTGGGGTAATTTGCAAGCTAATCCGTGGGGAGGATGGGGAGTGGATTAGGATTAGCCAAAGGGCCGGTCCTAATTGAGCCGCTAATAGTCGGCCGCTTGTATCGAAATAAATCTGTCCTGTGTTGGCGCCGATGTCTTTTGGAGGGGACCTCAAGTCGTTAACTGGGGGGGGTCTTAAGTCGTAACATTCATCAAGTGACCCCTTTTGCTCTACTCTTCTCTCTCTTCTACCAAATGGAGAAGGAGAAATTCCGGGGGCCAACAATTCACTTATAATTTAAAGAGTTTAGTCAAATTAAACTAAAGAAAAATGAGCGACGATTATTCAAATAAAATAAATAGATTTAGTTCAAGAAAATTAAATTGACCTTCTATTACGGAACAAGATTAAAAATATGAATTTAATTAATAGTTAGGTATTAGATTCATGCCAAGAAAAAAATTCAACTAAGCTTAATCTCATTTTGAAAAGTAAATAAATGAAACCTTTTGCTAATTTGCTCTCAAATTGCAATATTTCATTTAATATTTTTCAATTAATGATTGGAGTATAATACAATATAAAATTTATTTAACAATATATTTAAAGTGAGAAAATAAAACTCACTTTGCGTACATTGTTACCTTTTTTTTTTTTTTTTTTAAACATTCACACTTTTTTCTCATTCACACTCACACTCACATTCACACAGTCTTTTCGGCAACTCAGGCCATATAAGACTTTTTACGATATCCGTTATTAATAAATATACATATATGGGGTCCAGGCATTCTTATTTAAGCCATTTGGTATCCAATTGGCTTAAATAAAATCATCGGACTGCCTGGGGTCCGAACCCGCGACGTTTGGTATAAGAGGTTAGCACGCTAACCTCTACGCCATGCCCCGAGGGCCATTGTTACCTTTGAGTCCAGCTTACTTTTAATTTATAATTAGCCCTCGGCTTGGCTAGAGGTTATGCTAACCTCTATACAAACGTCCGTTCGACCCCAGGCAGTCTGATGATTTTATATAAGCATTTGATACCAAATGGCTTATATAAGAATGCCTGACCCCAATATTATATAATAAATAACGGATATCGTTTAAAGTCTTAAATGGCCTAAGTTGCCGAAAAGACTGGGTGAATGTGTGTGTGATTGTGAGTGTGAATGAGAAAAAGTGTGAATGTTTAAAAAAAAAAATTTATAATTAATAAATTTACACCGCCGAGCACGGTTCTTGCTTTTTTTTGAATGTAACATTTTTTTCGGCTTCTGAGGCCATTTAGTTCCAGTCTCTATTTAATTTGATTGATTAATTCTTAGCACAAGAGATCCTTTTTCTCTGATAATATAATTGGACCCTGTTATGCAATGGTGTGTCAAAGACCAAAAAATTCAAAATTGAGTTAAGCACGGAATATTGTTTCAAATGCTTTAATTAATAGTATTTTTTATGAAATATGTCCTAAAAAAATTTATATTTAATGTTACTTGCACAATTGACAACAAAAATTATATATAATCCAATGAAAACAAAAAACTTTAATGTTGATTTTCTCAAAACTCGATGTTTAAAGTGATTCTTGAATTTTTATGTGTCCTAGATTTTTCTAAAATATTGTTAGAACAGATTTTTATATTTTTTTTTTTTTTAAATCCTCGTTCTCTACAATGTTATATATAGTTACTATATTTTTCTGAGTGATAATTATAGCCGTTTGCTACAAATAAACAAGATCCAGATGAAGTATGTATATTTTTAAGATAAAGATCCATTTATCTTGTTTCTTTGTTTAAAAAACAGAAAAATAGACGCGCTTTTGTCAAGTTTGGTGAATGTTAGTTTTTGGAATATTCAGCTTCATTGTGTTTTTTTTTTTTTTTTTTTTTTGATCTTGAGATTCGATATGTAGAGAAGAGGCTCTCTATTTGCCTAGAGCCTCTTATTTGAAAGGGAGGTGGTGAGTAACAACTGGTCCAGAGACGGAGGAGAGCGGATCCAGGCCCTCGAGCGTTTCCTCTGTCGTGCTCATCATCGTCTTCAGTTTCCTGCGCTCTTGTTTTTCTTCTCAGCAGAAAACTCGCTTGACTTGAGCCGTTGCTTTTACCAAATGAGCTTTTTGCGCTGCCAGCAACTTTGAGAGCATTCATTCAGTGAGCCTCAACGGTCGATCGTTCATGACCTCCTCCTTCTTCTCCTCATCTTCTCTTTTTCTCTCCGTTTTCCTTTGGCCCGTCAAACGTCGACCTTCCACTTTTTTTTTTTTTTTTTCAAATTCCCTCCCGATTACTAACTTAAATATCTCCTCGAGTATATAAATAAAAATACTTTCGTTATAACTTAACAGGAAATTGCCAAACTTTTATCAATTAAAACATAAGTCGACAGCTTTCAAAAAATTTTTGGTAGAAAAGACCTAGTCAGAACTTTAAATGAAAATATGATCTCACCACGAAGAAATGAATTTTCATTTATTAACAAAAAAGTAAATAAAGGATTTAGGCAAACTTTTCTCTATAAATAGGCAGGGAACTTTAACACGCACTGTAAGTAAAAACAAGATAAAAATTAAATTTTCTGAAAATTTTGTTTGCTCTTAAGATTGAGGTGACGAAAAAGCGTCTACAAAATATTTTTATTTTTTATTTTTTTTTCATCCTCAACTATTTAATTTTTTATATGCTCTCGGGCCTTGATGTAAGGGGGTGCTGGCCTTTTGTACCAAAGGTCAGGGTTCGCATCCCATTTATTTAAATTGAATTTGCTACAAATCAATTTAAATAAATATAGGGACGGAGTCTAAATGGCCTTCGATGCCGCAAAAGACCTTAAATAAAGAAAAAAAAATTTTTATAGGGAATTGAAAATATACACTTGGTCAGCGTTTCCCAAACTTTTTTAACCGCGGCCCGGTACGAGGTTTTAAAATTTTTCGAGACTCACCTTATGAAAAATAAAAATAAAACATTTATTTTTTAATGAAAATCAAGTTATTTGTTTAAAGAAATATGAAAGAATATAAATACACACTTTTCCACTATTCCTAGTGTCTAACTGATGTAAAAAAAAATAATATGTAAAAAAAAAATTTTCGTGTTTTTACAATTTTTTTTCTACGACCCGCTGCCGGGTCACGATCTACTTTTTAGGAAACTCTGCACCAGGTTATGTGTTGAAAAATTATTTTATTGACTTTATACTTATTTCAATACTTGGTTTATCATCTTCAGATCCTACAAAAGCGATTTGTTCCTCACTTTCACATGGCCGAGTGACAGTGTCAATATTAATAATCTTAAAACCAAGGAGTGTGAGTTCAGACAACAATTCGATAACAATGAATACCAATTGGTATAAAAAATGTCAAAGGATCTCTATCAGGTGATTCAATTTTAGGAGGAAATTCATCTCCTCCAACCCGGAATCTGTGTTATTAACTTAAGATAAAAAAGTATGTAACATAACTATCGTAAATAATATATACTTATGTTCCTTGAATCGTTATGAGTCTATATTTTCTCAGATTCTTAATATTAAAAAAAAAAAAAATATTGTTATTCAGGGGCGTATATAGAAATTTTTTCGGGGGGGGGGCCCGAACTCAAAAATTTTTCTGCGGAAAATTTTTTTTTTAAGAAACTAAATTTTTTTCACACGAAATTTTTTGCTGAAGATTTTTTCTTTTGCGGAACCAAAGTTTTCCATCCTGCGGAAAAATTTGTTGCGCTGATGTCTGTATAACCCTATATATGTATATGTGATTGGGAAATTTCCCCCCCTTATATACGCCCCTGTTGTTATTTATATGTCTACATCCAAATTGTTTATATATCAAAATTAAATACAAAATATATAATCAAAATAAATGATAATCTAGCCATATTCTGATGAAAATTGATGTCCTAAGACTAAAGTTAATATCAACTATGAATATAACGCGATGAGATGAGAGAGAATAGCAATTTCATTCTCCTAATAAGGCTGCAGCTACACTCGTCTTTTCAAGTCAATAACATAATTGGAGATAAGTAATTTATTACAGTGTAAGTTTAAGTCATTAGTGAAATGCCTTTAATGACATGATGATTTTCTATCTCAATTTATTTGGGACCAATTCTAGTCAAAGGAATATTATAATAAAACGATAAAATTTTATCCCTAGAAAATTTAGAAAATAAATAAAATAGAAATGTCATTAAAATGGTGATAATATTTTGGATTGACGGCATATATGTATTTATGTTTATATATGAAATGAATGGACATTGTACATCCCAGGATTAATCTACAATGACGCAAGTTTGATTGTTAATTAAAAATAATGGAGATATTAAATATGCATAACAGAGACTATAGCTATTTATTATTTATTTGCGTTATATGCAAATTCGTGACATATTTAGGTTTTTGGATTTATTAATTTCCTGATATTAATGCACCATTGCTTAAAAGCAGAATTAAACGCTTCATTTAAATGTTTAATGATTTTTATAGATTAAATGCGAGTGATTGTACATGGCCAGAGAGCAATCCTGTTATTAAAATTGTATTATTTAATTGTCTGGTTGTGACAGGGTTAGGAGATCCATTTTGATTTTCATGCATTTATATATATAAGCTTATATAAAAGACAAATCGTCGGTTTTTTCCATAAAAAGATCCATCTGATCTTAATAACTCACTGAAGTGAGAGATTAACGAGAAGTTTCTGAAGAAGAAGAATAAAATGAGAAGTAAAGGAACAAGAAGGCTTAGTGGATTAAAATAACAGAATGAATTACAAATTAAAAGCGTAAAAACAGCACAGAGTGAAGATTGTTTAAGTTAGAAAAATAAAATAAAAAAAAATAAAAAGAACCATTCGGAAAAAATGTCCCATTGACTTTCGAAAATGAGAATTAGAAAGTATTAAGCGAAGAAAATGTTCGTAAACTCTCAAAAGAAAATGGAAATTTAAGCCAAATGAGCAAGAAATTGTAATCCGAGAAGAAAATTATCACCTGAAAAGGTGAAAAAAAAGAAAATGATGGTCTCACTTTGATATAAAAAACAAAAAATATTTTCCCTCCATTTCTCATATCTAGTTAGAAATATTATTTGGTTTTTATGTTTATCGCCTAATTATTCATTCCTCCAATTTATTTTTATTTTCTCGCAATTTATTTTAATTTTTTTTAATTTCATTTTTCTCTTGGTCTTTTTTTTAACAAATAATAAAAGCTGATGCTATCTTTTCAGTTGACCTATCAAAATTACAATTCTATATTTATCATTGTTATGCAACTTCCTTCATTCTTAGTCTACTTCATTCATTAATTCTTCACTCATCCAAAAATACATTTGTAAATTTTAGAATCATTAATTATTTAATGAATTTTTTTTTTTTAGAATTTTCTATTTCTAAATTTGTTTTATTTTTGTGTTATCGGTCATCTAAATTTGTATTACTATTCGGTGATTATTTTGTTTTGTTTTATTTATTTTAATTTTTTTACACATGCTATTAACTTAACCTGTATTAATCAATAAGATTTTTTCTCGGCATTTTAAGACAATGAGATTCCGATCATATTTAAATTAATATCATTTATGAGAAGCGAATCAGAAGATCAAGTTTTATCTCGTCTCTAAAGATTACAGGCAGAGTTGGACAAGATATTAAAAAAAAGTATCTAAATACAAGATACAAGATACTTTGATTTTGTGTATCTATATAAAAGATACAATTTTGGGTATCTCGACTAACAAAAGATACTTTTTTAGATACATTTTTAGATAATTTTCGAAAAATATTTGTTTTTCGTTTTGACATACAAAACCTCAAAATATTTTCAAAAATATTACTTTGGCATTGTCATTAAACTCATATGCTAAAGTTTATAAATAAAAAAACAGTTTTATAGGCCGAAATCAGGAGGGTTGAAGGAATATAAGTACATATTTAGTTATACGTATAAATTTTAAAAAATATATTTGTATTTACACGGTAAAAGAATTAAATCCAAATATTGTAACTTAAAGTTCTCCTTCTATAGTAGCCCTCCACCTCAAAAAATGAAAGTATCTTTTTTGAAGTCGATACTCAATTTTTAAGTATCTAAATACAAAATACTAGATACCTTTTTTAAAACCAAATATCTAAATACAAGATACTCGATTACAATGATTTTGTGTATCTTAGATACTTGTATCTGGATACTTCCCAACTCTGTTTATAGGATTTGGTTGCCTAACTGACAGGCAAACACCTTTTAATGAAAGGACTTGTTACAAACTACAGAAATGTACTAATAAAATCATCCAGCGGAAGGATAGAAAATTTTTATTTTTATCAAAAATGACCAGTTTGATTTATATATTAATTTATGCCTTGGCCAGAGACCATAGGAAAAGAATAAATAAAGATTACAATTTTTTTTTTTTTTTTTTTTTTTGGAATATATGGTTTGATGAATTTTTATTTTTAATTTATTAAAAAATATCATCCAGAATTTTTTATTATGTGACATTCCATCTAAAACTTAGTATAGTAATATTTCTACTATCTAGCCATTGATCTCATTTTAAGTGAAGACAATAATAAATTGGTTTTCTAGATTATAAGAAAAAAATTTTTTTTTTCTTTAACTTTTGAAACATACATACTTAAAACTCTATAGAAAGTTAATTAAAAATACTATTTTTGACTAAATTATTGATATCTATCAGATTATATAATAAAATCTTTCCATTCGGCCTTAAAATAGTAAAAGATTCCAATCGTAACAAGTTGAATTTGGAAAGAACAAATAAAATAAATCAGGAAAACGCATAACTTTATAAAAAAGGAAACAAAATATGTAATAGGTAATTTCAATAGGCGGAGATAAAAGAGTCTATCGAAATGAAATATTGTCATGTTTCTGAAACAAAGAACAAAATTCATAATATTTATGTCGTTGAGAAGAAGGGATTCACCATATTTAATCGAGGACGACTTGGCTAGTGCAAGGCACCGATGGCTCCCCGGGATAATGGACTGTCCGGGAACACGCATCCAAAAAACACCCGGGACCTCGGGACATATTTGATATCACACGTCTTCCAAATAACAATTTAAAGAAAATGGCCATTGACCATGAGATCTTGCTTGCTGGGAAATTCGTTTTTATGACAAATATGGAATTAGATTTGATCTTTTCTCAAACCCCAATCTATGTGATATTGAATTTTTTCAAAATGATATTTTTACAAATTTATTGAATTATTCAAATAGATTATTTCCTTAACAAGAATCGCAAAGTAAGCCAATGATATTAATATAACAGAGAGAAAAGTAAGAGATATTATAAAAAATTAATAATCTTCCAAATTGATTCCATTTTCTAAACATTTTTATTTAATTTTCTTTGTCCTCGTGTATTTAAGCTTTTAAATAAAATCGGGCCAAAAGTACTAGTACTTGACTGGTGTACTTTTTCTGTTTTGTTTTTTTTCCGACTTTCTCAAACGATTTTGAATAAAATTCATAAATCACTTAATTTTTAGATGCTCTGTAAAATGAAAATTCTCATTTTTCTCACAAAATTGTTTGAAGACCATTTTACTCTTGAATTATTTTTTTTTTTTTTTTAACACTCGCCCTTTTTTTTCTCATTCACACTCACACACACACCCCCCTTCACACAGTCTTTTCGGCAACTTAGGCTATACAAGACTTTGACGTAACCGTTATATTAATAATATATATTTTTGGGGTCCAGGCATTCTTATTTAAGCAATTTGAAATAAAATCATCGGACTGCCTGGGATCCGAACCCGCGACTCTTGGTATAGAAGGTCAGCACGCTAACCTCTACACCAAGCCCGCGGGTTACTCTTGTATTTCATATGAAAGAATAGGAGAAATGGGTTGCCATGGTAACAATATAAATTTTTTTTCTATGGTAAAAATTAAATATTTTTCTGTTTATAAATTTTATTACATCTTGAATTCGAATTTACAGTAAAAATCGCTTCTTATGACACCTACATAATAAACGTAATCTACATGCTAAATTTCAACTTTTTTGATGTTA
Source organism: Euborellia annulipes (assembly GCA_023213315.1). NCBI lineage: Eukaryota > Metazoa > Arthropoda > Insecta > Dermaptera > Anisolabididae > Euborellia > Euborellia annulipes. The sequence continues at coordinate 29,566 of JAKCPI010020050.1, read as the reverse complement.
TAGCTTACAGGGGCATTTATAGAATTTTTTTCGTGAGGGGCCCGAACTCATTTTTAAATATCCCCCCCCCCCCCCCCCATATACAAAAATATTTTTAAAATATCGGATATACCTGAGCCCCGAGGGGCCCTCTCAAGGACAAATTTTTATTAAATTTTTCTGTTTTCACCTGAGCTCCGAGGGCTCCCTCCCGGGCCCTCCCAAAGACAAATTTTCATTAGATTTTTTTTAATCTATATTTTTTCTGTTTTCGCCTGAGTCTCCAGGGGCCCGGGTCCCCTCAATTACAAAATTTTATAAAAAAACTTATGTATTAATATATTTCATTTTTTTTATTACTTTTATTTATGCGATGCCTTTTTTCAAACAAAAATATAGATATTGGCCGTATTCCCGTAAATATGTATATAGATTTGAAAAATTTCGGGAAAGGGAGGCCCGCCCCCCCTCCTTATATACGCCCCTGATTGTTTAGGCCCTGCGATGATTATAAGTAAGTCATTTCTCTCTTTATATAGCCTATATAGAGATTGAGAACAATTGTATAATCTGCTTACATCAAATAGCTCATTAAATAACTTTTAATTTTCATGTCTCATAAATTAGTTTTCTTCATTTTAATTTCCATTTGATTAGTATTTAATACGAAAAATGTAAAAAATAGCTCTATTTTTTTATTTTTTTAAATTAAAACAGGTAAATAAAAATACACTGTTTATAGAGTGAAGTCGCACGGTCTTATATACTTTTGCACGTTAACTCAAATGCTATTATTTTATATACTGTTATTGATGTTGTAAAATAAACTAGTAATAAAATAGGTAATATTTCGAATTTAATAAGGTTTTATGTGGGAATGAATTTATGTAAAGCATAACCCCCTCGTTTCTTGAGTCTTTAGGGAGACCCTTAAAGACTTTTTATTAGTCTACTTGGAAATCTCGTACTTGAAGTTAAAGGCTTCTTATAATATATACATAACGAATATCCTTACAGTAAAATGTATAAACCTTCTAAACAAGAGACGTTTAAAACAAATTTAATTATCTTTAACCTAAATCTAGCAATTTAGTATTGTTATCTTAATTAACGAGAGTGGATAAAATTTTTGTTGATACTTTTATAATATTGTAAAAAAAAAAATTATGATTCTAATGAATAATCATTAATTAAAACTTTAATGAAAATCCTCCTGAATGGCTTTAATGCCGAAAAGACAATAAAAATCTATTTTATTAATTGAAATAAAAAAAATATATATTTTTTAGTAGGCGTAGGCGCTTTAACTTTCTTTTAAAACCTACACATAACACATCAATCAGCTTTCTAAGATAGGTTGTTTAACTTTGGCGAGCAAATGCATCAAATTTATTCTTGCTGACTGGAAATTTTCAAATTTTCCTCTCTGACTTAAATTTTAAATTTCCATCTCCCGCTCCACTTCCTGTAACCAATCAGCGTCCTGATCGGCACAGACGGAAGCTAGCCGCTAGCGCATTATATATAGTAATAATATTTACTGAGTATCTCCTAAGCACTTTTTTAAAAAGTCAACTTGAAAGTTGATAAGTTGACTTTCAGAAATGATTAATCGATTCCGAAAATCGAAAAATATCAAGTCGATTCCAAAATCGAAAATCGACTTTTTCATCCAACTCAAGACAACTTCGAATTAAATCTCTTCCAATTTATTTCATTTTATCTTAGAAACTCATTTTTTTTTTTTTTTAATTCTTATAAAATATTCCATGATTGTTAAAATAATTTCTAACCGATTTTATCCGAACTTACACTCTTGATTACAAAGTGATTGTTTATCAATAATCAATAATCTTTTAAAGGGGTGAAGATTTTATTTTCACTAATCAATACCAGAAAAAAATAATTTATTTTCATTAGCGAAGAGTGAATAATGCACAGTATTTTCATAAATTAATCAATTAAACGATCAGTTAAATAAAAAAATAAAAAAAATGAATAAAGAATCATTTCAATCAGACATCATTATTATAAAAAGCTGTTAAATTTTTAAAATAAATATTTGTATAGTGTAATGGCCTTTTTATTATAATGCACATTTGATAATTATTTTATTTTTATATATATAAATGGAGGATTATTTAGAAGTAGATATTATATGCTAAATCAAGCATGAGGGTGGGCGTTTTGATCTACAATAAATGCTGTTGCATTAATGGAGAGTAATCAGTCACAAGGCATATCCTCCCAGTGGGTGGGGATTACTGAGTGCCATTTTCCAATCGAAAATTGATTTGCTATTTAGTCAGCTTGTTAGATGTGTTGTTTTATCTATTGGTTCGTTTAGAAGAGAACGAAGGACCTTTGGGGCAGTTGGGTCACAGTCAATTAATTTACCTCCCTGCTTTTGAATTAAATATTATATTAATTATATTGTTTATATTGACAAATATAGTAGGAAATGTTGTTAGAGGGTCGAAATAATTCAGTGAAAATGATTAACTCTATTCGACCTTTTAGTGGGTGGGACAGAGGCCAACAGGATTAACGACCTCAAGTTACAACATGGGTGAAAAGGGGATGGGGGTAAAAAAAAAACACGAGGGTTCCGTTCTGTTAGTAGATCAATGCCACCGTCCCTAAAAAAACAAACCGGAGTATGGGTGGACGGTTTGGCCAAAAAAATCTTTAATCTTCCTAAAAGCTTCCGTGGCCAAAGGTGCATACCAGCTATCATCAGAAGAACTAGTAAACTGTGAAGAGAATCCCTCCCCCCACTCCTACCCTCGTCCACTACCCGATCATTCGTTATTGGAAATAATCGAATTTGGAGCACGTGGAAGGTTTATTCTTTTGTTGTGATTTAACATAAGTGGCTGGTGATACGATGAGTTAGATTTCTCTATTAGCGGAGAAACGGAAAATAACATTTATCACGTCAAATGAAAAGAAAAGAAAAAGAGGCGAAGAAAAAAAAAACGAACCGTTTAAATGGAGAGTAGATGAACTTTTTTTTTTGCAAAGTAGTGAAGAAACTTGAATCATTCTCACATTCAGCTTGGAATTAATTTCAAAGTTTTTTTTTTTTAATTTAATTACATTGTTTATATTAAGAGTTTAAGGTGTAAATTAGTTAAATAAGATAATAATGAAAACTGTCTCTGACGATAAAAGTGAGCAACCTCTCAATAAAAAGAAGAAATATGAAATTAAAATTTAAATTATTCATAATAGGTGAATAGTTAAGGTGAATGTTAGCGAAAGTAATTTTTTATTATACTTTTATAAAAGGTGAATAAATCAAGAAAAAAATAATATTTTTATATAATAATATAATGACATTTTCTTCATACGACTTTTTTCATAATATATTAATAAGTAATACTATAAAAAGTTTTTTTATTTTTTGATACCATAAAAATTTCATGTTTTTACATAAAATCTTAGATCTTTGATGAACAGTGTCTAAACATAATATAAAAAAAGACACGAAGCGATAAACAAAAAGGTTTTTCATTAAAAGAGAGGAGGCCGAAGATCAAAAGAAGTGATAGCGTGTAATATCTCCGATATCTTTTGCATTTGATGGAACAATTTTATAGTCGGGCATCGATCGGACCTATATCTAGCACAAAAACATGACGGAGAAGCAATAAATCGTGTGGCCAAGGCAATTCTTCAAGAAAGAAAGCTGAAGGACATGAAACCTCCCACACCCCACAGACACCGGATTCCTCACAACGTCCAAATCTTATTATGGATCCCCTTTTTTTCCTTCACTTTCTTATTCGATTTCCCACTGATTTCGAATCTTCTCTACTTTTATTCATTTATCAAATTTGTTAAATATTTTTGTATCAAATAAATTATAATCTAAATTAATAAAAACTTATCTAAAAACTGAAGATATTATTAGTATCTTACAAGTTTCAAAGAAAGACGGGAATAAATACTTTTCAAAGAGGAACCAGAGGGGATAAAGGGCGAAGACGGGCTGTGCAACTAGTGTATCAATATATTAGGTTTGTTTGTTTCGCTTGCCATTGCAGTATAAATTACACATTTTACCCTGGATTCTGTTCGTTTAATTTTTTGCACGCTAGGTGTACTCAAACATAATTTGAATTCTGTTTGTTTGAAACTTGGGCCGGGTCAGAAAATGTAGATTTTGCTGCATAATTTGACCCATTGGAATGTATGTATGTATTGGTGTGAATTGTGCAGGACGATCTCAGCGCCAAAGTTTTAGTAGATGATCACATTTTGTCGCCATTTTTTTTTTTTTTAGACTTTTTTTTAATTTTTTTTTTTAAATTAATTTTCTTTATTATTATTTTTATTTATTGAAGAATCAGTTATAAAAATATTCGAAACAATCTAAAGCAAAAATGACAATTAAAGGTTACGGTAGGTTATTAAGAACTCATTTTGAAAGTTCATGACTTCAACCGAACAGATAGTTGCACTTTTTGTTCTAGTCAATTTATGTACGTTTGCACTTTTTGACCTAGATAGCGTGCTTTGAACTTTTTACCATGGCAAGTAAAACGAACAAACTTAATATAACTAGATCTCAAAGATCTCTATTCATTCATGGTTACAATTTACTCAAGCATGAAATTAAATTTTTTTGAGAATGAATGAATGATATGCGTGCACTAAACTTCTTTGAACAAATACATTTATTAAATTTCTAATTAAAATATGAAATTGTTTATTTATTATGATTAATTTAAAAAATTTTAATTTAGAGAAATATTATTCTTTGAAATTAATTATTTTGTATTTGAGTCTTACGTCAAAGTTCCATTTGAATAATAAATTTAAAGAAAATTTTCCTTCAGTGAAGATAAAAATATTATCTTGAATATAAGGTGGAATCAAGGGCGGATACAAGGGGGGGGGGGGTAAAGGGGGTAATTACCCCCCCCCCCCCCGAGATTCGAAAAAAATTTATTTTTAATGTAAGATTTTTAAAATTAATACTTAAAAATTTGATGTGTATTTATATTCTGGCAAACAATTACAGAATGCGCTTTTAAATTGCCGAAATTAAAAAAAAATAGTGTGCTGTGCGACGAGTCACACCAGATTACCCCCCCCCCCCCCGAGAAACACCTCTGGATCCGCCCTTGGGTGGAATTCATTTTAAATATTGTACATGCTTGGATTGCAATCTCCGCATAAAGCCTTCATTAAAAATATTTTTTAAGCACAAGTACTCTTTTGAAGCATGTAAAAGAATTTAAAATTTCGAAAAATAATGAGCAAGTGGAGTGGATGCGTTGGGAAGAGGAGCTCCTAGTTATTAACAAAATTAAAAATATTAATTCAATTAAAACACATTAATTAAAACTTTATCCCCGTTGGCTGTGCTGATGAAATTCAAGAGGCTCAATTCAAACCTAAAACTAAATTCAGATATCGGTGAACTCTTCGAAAACAACTTGAGTATTTTGGTGTCTACTTGCTTTGGGCCATAGGATTAAAGTATTTATAAAAAAAAAATCACCGCCATTTTTTTATCAACTCCTCTCAAATTTCTTTAACCAATTTAAACACGAAAACAGGGTATGATTTTCGAAAGAATTTTTTCAAAATAAAAGTTTCTATACCTAGAAAATAATAATAAATAAAATAAGTAATAAATATAAGAAAATTTAATTTAATTCATCTATCAATATATTATAGTGCTATGATTGCTCAGGGGCCCACATCTTGTGGGTACGTGGATGGCGACCACGAGCTACCCGAGCTGGGACTGGCAGTTCTTCTATTCTTTACATGTCTCTTCCTTCCTTCTATATTTTCAACAGGCGTCAGGCCGTGCAACGGGCCGGCCTTTTCTATTTCTTCCGATCGCAAAAACCCATTCCGTCGCCCCCTTTACCGCCGACCCCACACCGCGGAAATAATAAAGGCAAAGAAAGAAGAAGAAGATATTATAGTGCTATGAAAGGAAAAATTTAATCTTTCTATATTAAAAAATCTGGCGTTACAGACTTCACATCATCACATCCTCTCATCACACATCATACAACTTCCTCTTTCTTATCTTCTGTATTTGAAAGATGTGAGTTCTGCTGTACATTTTAAAAATAATCTAACAAATAAATGAATTATTAATTTTATTCAAGATTGGTTGAACGAATTTTGAGAAAATCAAAAAAAAAAAAAAAAAAAACTGAAAAAGTAAAGAAAAGTGAGTTAAGTTCTAGTATTCTTTGGCTGATAATATTTAAAAGCTTATCTTATCTTATACTATTAAATGCGCATTATACGTTTGTTTGTTTATATGTAAGCACATCAGTTATCGAAAACGGCCTTAAAGATTTTTTTTTTTTTTTCAAATTTTAAATATATACTATTTTCGGAACGAATATGAATTTACACTAGGTCTTGTCTTTGTGAAATCTCGGGTACTAGTACTTTACTGATGTACTTTTTTAGTTTTTTTTCCGATTTTCTCATAAACTCGCTCTGATTTATTTCAAATTTTAACTACCAATCTACCAATAAATAGAGACGGGGTTTAAATGGCCTCCGTTGCCTAAAAAGACCTTAAAATAAATTGAAAAATAAATAAATAAATAATAAAACTACCAATATGAAATTATGCTAGGTTTTGTCTCTGGGAGACTTCGAGTACTAGTACTTTACTGATGGTTAATACTTTTTTAGATTTTTCCAATTTTATCAAAAGAAAAAAGCACCGAGCTCCAGCTCATCCCGGAACTTAAATTAAATATCAAATTTCAACCTCATAGCCCTTTTAATTTTTCCTTTGATAACAGATACACAGACAATTAACAGATACACAGACAATTTATTTTGCGTGACCCACTCACTTGTATTTTCCATCAAAATCTCGTAAAATAAATCTTCAAAATATTCACTAATTATCTCTTTGTGCTGTTTCTTGAATTTCATCAAAATTTTGACATGAATGCAATACTTTCTCTCTATATATTAATATATAGACAAAGGAATAAGTAAGAGAAAGTAAAAATGTCTCAAGATGTACGTAAGTCAACTGAAAACACTTGAACTAGTATGAAAAGGATAGAACTTTTCTGATTTAAAAAGAATAAAAAAATAAGGAATAGAGAGGATATTAGAGCTTTAGAATATACGAATAAATAAATAAAGTGGATACTTAAAGAAAAAATAAGAAGCTAAGAAAAATATATAAATTCGTCATTGCTGTTCTATTCACTTTTTTCGATTTTTCTTTATTAACAAAAAGCCTTCTTCTCTTTCATGTAAAGAAAAAATATCTAGATGTCTATAAATTCCAAGATAATTTTTCCCTCTTGGAGTTTTCAATATCTCTTTTTTCCCCCTTCCTTCTTTTCTAACTTGCTTAGAAAAGATACAGTCGACTCGTCAATAGAAACCCTAAAAATGAGAAGAGTGTTGAAAATCAATTGATCGAACAAGTTGTGAGCAAATAAAGAATGGCCGAAATGAAGAGGGCTTTTGGCAAGGCGAATTGCCAGACCATTTCCGTGTTTATCATTATTAGTCGTTGGGGGTGGCCAGCATCTAATCACCTTATTTCATTAGCGGCCGTGTCGAAAGCAATGAAAAGGGCGGTTTAATCAAAAAGGGTCTATCCGGCTGGGAAGGACCAAGAAGGATTGGATCCAATGTCCTGACAGTCCTGGCTGGTAAGTAACTAAACTCCCTCTTTAATGGAATATGCAAAAGGACAAAACGAGAGAGAGAGAGAGACCCTCTCCGAAAAACTGACATTCACATATTTTATTCAACTATAGGAAATTAAGAGAAAATTGAATAGACGATGTGTCTTTAAGGTTGTTTTCCCAGTAATTCCGCTTTTCTATTATTATTTTTTTGACATTTTCGAATAGAGACATTGCAAAGGTCATTGTGGAGGCAAAATAATACAAATGGGAATGAACCAAAACGGAATGAACAAGATTAATATTATATTATATTTGAACAGCCCCCGGTTTTGGAATTATTAATAACCGCTATAAATTGAAATAATTAAAAATTGGCGCTTAGAATATAAATAAATGAATAAATGAAGAATTAAAAAAATTTACTTTCTCTTACCTATATGTTTGTTAATATATATAGAGAGAAAGTATTGGTTTCATGTCAAAAATTCGATTTCGAGATTTTGATGGACATACAAGTCCCCTGAATCCAAAAAAGTGGTTTTCGCGACATGGTCTGTTTGCATGTCTGTAGGTATCCAAATTTAAACATGAAGGAATTATGCTAGGTGGTTGAAATTTTATATTTAAGTTAGACACCCCCCTGGAGCGTGAAAATAAGCTTTTAAGCAAAATCGGCCAAAAAGTACTAGTACTTTATTGATGTATTTTTTCAGTTTTTTCGATTTTCTCAAAATTTGCTCCAATGATTTTGATTAAAATTCATAAATCAATTCTTTTTTAGATGATCTTTAAAATGTATATTCTCATTTTGCCCTTAATATCTTATGAAGACCACTTTACTCTTGTACTTTATAGGAAAGATAGCAGAAATGGTTACCATGGTAACAAAATATAAATATTTTTCTGTTTATAAATTGTACACCTCTTGAATTCACATGTATTCTACTGTCGAAAACTAAATATATCTTAACACAAAAAATCTGGTGTGACAAGCACAGTACACAACTTTCTCTTGCCGAAGGGTAAGAGAAAGTTGTGTGATGTGCGACCAGACACACCAGATTTTTAAAAATTCTTTTAAAGTCAATTTGCTGATATGTGTTGGAAGGATCTTTATGAAATTTTACAATTAAAAAAAATTATTAATCCCCCATTGGACATTGGCCCAATTTTCAAACTCACTGTTCCATCTCGTTTTTAAAATAAACTTCAATTTTAATTATAGTAATATATTTTCCATTGTTATTGATCATCTGCCAAAAATAAGCCCAAACGAACTAGAAAATTTAAAGAATTAATTACCGAAATAATCTTTAAATTCCAAATTTATTATATCAATGAAGAAGTTAGGTTCTCTCGTTAAGTATTAAATTAATAGCTTAGTTCTAAATTTAAGCTGATCTATTCATTAAAATGAATCGATAGAAATGAATGTAAACTTGGAAAGAGAAAGAATGGGCCGTAAGCTGTAAGCTTAATAGAATTTAATCTCATTACGGAGGAGGTGAATGGAGCTGACCAACGGAGTTAAAATGGAAGAGGTGACCCATTCAAAGGGGAGGGGCTGTCTTTTTTAGGAGGGAATAAATGATAGGGTTGTCTTTGTGACTCGATATAAAATAAAGTACGAAATTAACAGCTATTTTAGCTTTTTGATCTGGCCACAAAAGAGTTTTTAGAAAAAAAAAAAAAAAAAGAAATTTGAGAGAGAATTTAAAAAAAGTCCTGGTTATAACTAAAGTTGTAATTAAAGTTGAAAAGCATGTTATTAAATGGTTTTAAAGTAAATTGAAAATGAATTTTTTTAAATCCATTTTATAAAATTTAAAAATTAAATATGAATGATTGATTTATAAAATTTTTAGTACATACGTATTTATAAAATAGACGAATTGAGAATTAGAATAGGCCTATGTCTAATCAAATTAAAGAAAACGTAAACCACTCTACAGTAATCAATTAATCAAATATGCCCTTGTTGATACTTGGAGTACATATTTTTAAAATTCCAAATTTATTATATAAAGTGAGGTCTCTCTGTTTCCAACAATGTAATTTAGACAATCTCATGTTATAAATCTGAGTAGGTAAGCATGATTGTAGCGGAACTGGAACGGCTTTGACGAATTGAAATAGAATTTTATAATCAGTACCTTTGTGAGCTTTTAATCAAAGTACAAAGCATCCAACTTTAAACAAACGATCCAACCAAAGTGGGATCCCATTTTATTAAAAAAAAAATAAATAAATAAATAAGTGAAAAAATAAAAAAATCTCCACTATAAACTATAATTAATTGTTCTAATCAACCTTTTGAACAATTCTTGTTTGAAAAAAAAAATTACTAGACTTTTTAGATAAAGATTTTTCATTTAAAGCTTATTTTTTTGTTATTCCTCTAATTAATTCAAAACTATTTGATTTTTATTTCATCTTTGCTTTGCGTTTACGAACAGTATCGTGATCTATTTATTTATAATTTTTTTTTTTTTTTTAATGTGGCTGAATTTTGATTTTTAATAAAACAGAGATTAAAATATTAATAAAATCACACTAAATAGTTTTTTCTTCTTTTAATTTTTCGGCATCTGAAGTCATTTAGCCCTCGTTCTTAATTATTCAAATTAATAGGTAACAAATATAATTTGAATGTCGTTCATGTCCACCTTTCTACTAGGGCCCAGTCCTGTTTGGAGTTGTAATGATTTATTTTATTAAATAAATATTTTTAATTAAAATATGACAATTGATAACTCACTGGTAACGAAATATAATAAATTTAATGTAAAATAATAAATTATGATGATTTTTCAAAATGTTTATAAAAAAAAAAGATTATGTGTATTTCATAAAATTAGATGTTTGTTGTTTAGGGAAAAAAAAGTTTTTCAAATGGGGGAATGAAATATACTAATTTTCATTTAAATAATTTGGAATATGTTCGATATTTGTTACAAAAATTAACTAATATATGATTATTATTTATAATATTAATTGTAAAATTGTTTATACTTAGAACTTTTTTGGAGAGAAAATTTTTTTGTAGCTAAAAAAAAAATTAAAAAATAAAATTTCAATTGTCAATGTTTGTGTGCATCTGCTGCTCACAATCTATTTTTCCCGTTCGAATTTCGAAATGAATTTTTGCACTCTAATCGAGAATGTTTTGGTGAGTTCAAGGAAAAATCAGGTTCCCAAAACTCATATGGAAAATGATTTTTTTTTTTTTTTTTTTAAACATTCACACTTTTTTCTCATTCACACTCACACACACATTCACACAGTCTTTTCGGCAACTTAGGCCATTTAAGACTTTGACGATAACCGTTGTAATATAATATTATCTATTATGGGTTCAGGCATTTCTATTTAAGCCATCTGGTATCCAGATGGCTTAAATAAAATCATCGGACTGCTTGGGTCCGAACCCGCGACGTTTGGTATGGAGGGCCCCCCCCCCGGGGGCATGGAAAATGATTAAAATTATTTAAATTTTCTTTTTTTCCTTGATAATCCTCATAAAAATATGCCTAATAAAAATAATAATAATCAAAAAATATCATTTAATACGTGGTATTTAACAAATAATTATACATAGGAAGATAAAAAGCGGCTAATCTCCCAAATAAAAGACAATTAAGAATTGAATTTATTCAACTGCATCGTTTTTTTAGGCGACTAACCATTTAAAAATTGAATTACAGACACAAAACAATATATAACTAATCCTCATTTATCATATTCCTCGACTGATAATCAGATTTTAAATAAGGACATGGTCAGGTGAATTAAAAATTCAATATTTGGTCTTCGATTTGATGGGGTGAGGCAATTTCCAATCAGTTAAGTCAACCTCGATTCGCACCAAATGATTGCTTCGTTCTTCGCGGGAAATTAGACCCGTTTCCTGATTTTAATAAATCACTCGTTCGCAGGCGACACGCGCCGATTTTTAATCGGAGCAATTGGCAAGCACTTGCTTCCTGTGGGGTACGAAGGAAGGGGAGGGAGCTTTTGGGGAAAGTGGGTACCAGACCAAAAGGGTCCAAAACACCCCCCTCGAGATGACTAACGAAATAGAGTGGAGATCTCTAATGACAAGGAAAAAGGATCATTTGCTTTGGGGAACGGAATAAACTTGAATGCGTAGACTTTATTTAGCGAAATTCTGAATAAATAAGTTTGCATTGATTATAAATGAATAAGAAAGAGTGAGAGGAAGAAGGAATGGAAAAAAAGAGAGAGAGAAGACAAGAAAAGAAGGAAAAGGCGACTTGCGTTTGAAATAACAACTAAGTTTACAAAAGAGAAAGAAAAGACAAGTTAAAACAACAATTGAAAATAAAATTACTGAGCGAAAATTGGAGTTTTATTCCCATTTATTATACAGCATATAACGACGCCATTTCTATTATATAAAATAAAAAAAAAGAGAACTTGAGATTTAGATAAAAAAAAAAAAAATATTAAACTTTTGATTTTGAAAAATAACTTTATTTGTTTGTCTTCCTGGGGTTTCTATGTTTGTCAAACTATTTTTCTAACAAAAAACTAAAAATATTTTCAAATTTTTTTTTTTTAACCCCTTTCATTTCATCTTCTTGAAAAGAACTTCATTAATTTTGCTATTATATTTTTTGTTTAAGATAACAAATTACCTCTATAAAATTTAAAAAAGAAAAATACAAGAGAAATATTTCACAATTTTGAGCATTTTTATTCTTTCCTATTCACGGGTTGACACCTGGCGACCACGAGTTGTCCACACTAATGCTTACATTTCTTATGCCGGTTTTTTTCCATTCGCCAAAGAGTCACTCATCATATTTCTTTCTTGTATTGATTAATTTAATACCAAACTCTATCAAGGGGTAAAGCCACTTGTATTGAATAAAAAAAATAAATAAAATTTGTTTTTTTTAACAAAAAAAGCATTCTTATTCTTTCGTTGTCCTATGAGCGCTCCGTTCATGAGAATGTGTGTCGCTAAAATTGTAATTTTCATTTATTTTCGCCTCCGGCTCTGAAGATGGCCTAGACCAGTGGCCGAAACGTCAGCCTGGAAAGGCAATAATAAAAGAAATAATTTTGGCTGCCTATGTCTTGGATTTTTTTTTTGACTCCTCAAAAAAAGCATTTGCAAGTAATGTAAAAAGTATTTATAAATAAGCTAATGATGTCAATGGCTGTGTAAATTTTAAGGAGTAGGAGCATCCAGAAATGAACCCCTCCCTTTGCTTATCAATCAATCGAGACGTTTCTGTTCGATTTTATTATCCCATCTTCAGTCTTTTTCAACAATGTTTATGATTTCCGGAGTTGGTTATTAGAACACAATACATTAATTATAAATGATATCACTTGTATAAATTTTCAGATTAAATTTAAAATAAGCCCTCGAGCCTTGGTGTAGTGGCTAGCGTGCTGGCCTTCTTTACCAAGGGTCGCGGGTTCGGCTTCCAGGCAGTCAGATGATTTTATTTAAGCCATTTGAATACCAAATGGCGCAACGACTATTTCTAAATAAAAATTTCCGGATTTTCTAATATTTTAAAAAAAGAAGTGGAATCTCTGTAACGTGGCAGGCACTATTTCATTGTATCTTGTTTCTAAAAAACACATTTAAAAATTTAAATAAATAGTCTTCTAAGCTTTAAATATTGAATTGGATAACTAACAACCTTAGATAGATAGATAAACATTTTTTTAATTCATTATTGAACCAATTTTCCCGGTGAGCATATTAATTTTAAGGTTAGAAAGAATTAGCAATATTTATTAATATTAACACTATTTCGTATAAAAAAATAGTATTATTAATTAATATTTTTAGTAAGAATTAAAATTTCTTTCTTTCTTAAGATATTTGTTCTCCGGTCCTTTTACAAGTATTATTAATATGAATCACCTGCTCCATTTTTTTTTGTTCTCAGTCTGGTATCATTCCAATCGATAGCCCGACTTGTTTTTTTTCTCTCGCAAAGCGAATCACGTAGTATTTTTTCCTTGGGCTTTCTTCGGCGCCCCAATCCCGGGCATGTCCCCCAAACCACCCCCCGCAATCAATAACACGAGGAAAGACTGCGGCTTGAGCCCCTCGGGGGTGAAATATCTTGAGGTGGACGGGACGGGGTTCGTTTCCCGGGTTCCACACACATTAATTGCTTTCTTACAAAAACCATAGAGGCGCGCACTTTATTGCATCTTCTGATCGATTTGTTACTGATAGAAACCCTAATTGAATAGGTTCTGGGGGTTATCGATAAGGATTAAGGCAGTAAAATTAATATATTTAAATCAACTCGTTACTATAAAAAAAAAAACATCCTAATTGAACGAAAGGATCATTTAACGGAGGCAATAATCTCAAATTTAAACTAAGCACTTTTTTACATTACGTAGTAAAATCTTTTATTTAGCATCTATTTCTTTCACTTTAACAATATTATTTGATTAAATTCTCACAAAGTATATAGTAAATATTTGGATAATAAATACCTATTTTATTTCGCTGTTCTCTTTTTATTTCAAAAATAAAAACTCAAATATTTATCCGTAATTGTTGGATTTTTTTTCTAGTCCTATAAATTATTTTCAGAACGGCAGCAAATAAAATTGCATAAAAAATAGAAGGTGAATTTCAAAAAAAGGAAAATTGCCAAAAAAATTTTTTTAATAAATATAAACTTATTTAATTAAAAAATTATTATTATATTAATTATTTTTTAGTTGCAGTATATAATTTCTTTAAAAAATTAAAAATGTACATTAAAATAGGTGTATAATTCATAATCTATTTTATATAAAATCTAAATACGTGTATTTTTACTTTCTCTTACCTATATATACAGTATGTATATATATATATATATAATAGATATATAGAGAGAGAGAAAGAAAGAGAAAGTATTGGATTCATGTCTAAAATTCGATGTCGAAATTTTGATGAATCTTCACGTTTTGAGGTCCCCTGAATCCAAAAAAGTGGTTTTCGCGACATGGTCTGTGTGTATCCAATTTTAAGAATTAAGTAATTGAGCTATGAGGCTGAAATTTTATATTTAAGTTAAACACCCTCCGGGAGCGTGAAAATAATCTTATAGTCAAAATCGGCCAAAGAGTACTAGTACCTTACTGATGTACTTTTGCAGTTTTTTTCGATTTTCTCAAAATTCGCTCTAACGATTTTGATTAAAATTCAAAAATCAATTATTCTTTAGATGCTCTTTCAAATGTATTAATATATTCTCATTTTTCTCTCAAAACTGTTTGACGCACACTTTACTCTTGTAATTCATAGGGAAAGATTATATTGGCTGAAACTAAATATATGTCTGCCCTTTGGGCTTTGCTGCTTACAGTAGTGTGTTAAAGCAGATCCAGATATCTGTCCCTCTACTGGTTTAACAAGCGGCGCATAAGTGAAAAATTTTTCTTTAAAGTTTTTCACGTTTTCGTTACGAGTTAGTAACTTGCGCGACTAACTGCATATAAGGGGAAGTGAGTTTTATTGGTGCAGGTCGAGGGTCCGGTGGCCTGGTGCAATGGATAGCACGCCTATGCCCCGGAAAGGCGGAGATCCTGGGTTCGATTCCCGGGGGCCATGGGATGTTTGGCCTCACCAATAAAAAACACTCACATGTCTTGTTAAATATATGTCGACACGAAAAATCTCGTGTGACAAGCACAGAACATAACTTTCGATTACCGAAGGTAAGAGAAAGTTGTGTGCTGTGCGACCAGCCACACCAGATTTTTTAAATTTTTTTGTTCTTTACAAGAATTCGTATAATGGAACTAAGCCATTTAGGAGTTGTAGTATACATATATTTATTTTAAACATGTAGCGATAGCTACTAGGTCCCACATTCTGATCGCCCGGAACCACCCACCCTAGAAAATTAATGTTTGGTGAGATATTCTTAAAAATTAAAAAATTTGCGGACAAATCAATCTGACTGAAATTTTTTTTTACAAAGATCTTATCAAAAAATATATGTTCGGCACAAAAAACACAATATTGCAGCTGAGAAAATAAATGTATTCCCTCTCGATTATCATTATCATAATCAGAGCATCTAAAAGATATGTTTATAAAAATGAAAACAATAAAAAAAAATTCTAGCAATTTTACAAATAGTTAGGAAAATTTTTTAACCAACATTATTGGAATCGGATAATGATTTTCTAAAATCAGCTACTAATCGTTAATCATTTAATTGGATTAAGCTTTATGTTTATATTAATATTATCAAACTAGACAATACGATACAGATTATTTTGATTGACTCATTGTTTTCAAAATGCATTCACCCTAATAATTGTATTATGAAAATGGATATTATTGTTAGAGTATGAAATTTTATTGACATCAAATTATTAAATAATATATATTTTCTTCGACATTTCGAGAACAATTCACTCACCTTCAGAATTCAGCCAATCTGAAGATGAGAACAAATTGCTCTCCAAACTTCAACAAAAATATAAACTCTGGGAATTTATAATAAATTAAGTTAATAAAATGATAATAAATTTGATTTCGAAACTGTTCAATATTGACTTTAATTTTGGGCGCTCTTTTCTCCTTCTTTATCAGAGTTGCATCAAAAATTTAATAATTTTACTATTTATTAATAGTGAATCAGAAAATAAAGTTTTGTTTAAACAATGTTAAACAATGAAATAAATATGGGTATTTATTAATATTTCTCGAAGAATTAATAGGTTGCTATATTTTTGAATTCCCTCCTATTATAATGTGCGAAAAAATTAAGTCTTTTAAGCCTACAAGTTTCATTAATTAGTTTATCAATGAAATGTTTGGTGTCATTGAAGGGGGAATATGACATCATTGAAAGCTATCATTAATCATGTTGACACGAGCGTCCAGTTTAATGATAAAGCTAGTATAACGGTCATCATCAATTTAACCGATAATCAATGAACGCCACTAAAGAATTCACTCTGCGGCTATTGACTATTGCCATTTCACTATTCGCTGTCATCGCGCACATTAAGGCCAAATGAATTCAACTCTCGAAGAGGGTAGTTTCGAACAAAAATCATGATCTATATCGATATTGGGAGGAAATAATAGTGGAACTCAAAATATCGATGATGATTAGATCAGCGGCTCTCATAATTCAACAAACAATTTGTATACAAATTAGTTCTTTAGTAATAAATTTAATCTTAATTTTTTTTTTAATGTAATCACTCAGAAACTCTTGCACGTAGTAAAAAAAACCTGTTTTGAACAGATCTCTAACATTTACTAGATCACTTTTGGAAAAAAAGTGTTTACAATATAAAAGAAAGAAGCGCCGAGGGGGCGAAGGTCCCTCAGGCCAAAGGCGCAGGAGGAGTCTGCTTCAATGCTATAAATATGATTTATCTTTAAGAAAAAATTTGTTTTTTATCTTTGTAAAGATGTTCATGATGATTTTTCTTTTTGTTTTAAAAATCCTCTGAGAAATTATCAAATTGAATTATACATTTGAATTAGTTTTAGATTTCATTTATTTAATCGCTGTCTATTTAAAATTTCATTATCTAAAAAATAACGTAATGATTGATTAGTTCTTTTTATAATATATAATATTGAAAATGATAATTAAATGAACATTAGAAAACTAGAGATTCATTTAACTTGTCAATATCATTTTAAGATTATCCAGATTACTTTTCAAATGTTTTATTAAAATTTATTAAAAATTGTTGAACTGAAAATAACGATAAAAAATTGGCTGAAGTAAAAAAAAAAGAATAATAGAATGATGAAATTATAATATCTTAATTTTAAGGAAAATCAGTCGGGGGGAGGGGAAGAGAAAAGAGCAAAATCTTAAGCACGGCTGACTTTTAGTGTGTGGCCACATAAACCAAAAGTGTGGGACGTCCCATGGAAGCCATCGGTATTAATTATATCACCTGCTGAGAATCATGGTGGCGAAAGTCAGAAAATTCAATTTTTGAGTTAAGTTAAGTGACGAAAATATATTTCCATTCTTTGCTATTGATTCTGGCCTATTTATTTGTTTCCCAGCTATTTAAATGTACCAGTACGCGTTCCGCTCCCAGAAATTTTTGATGGGGGGATCAAGAAATTTTTTTCAAAAATTTAAGATTATTTTAGGGTATTTATAAATTATTTTGGTTTTTTTTTTTAGCTAGAGTAAATTATTATATTTTACTTTCTCTTACCCTATATGAAATATAATTTGTATTAAATATCTAGCCATGGCTTGGGTCTCATGGGGGGTTTGAACACCCCCCCCCTGGCTACGGGGTCCTATGTTTATAAAACTTTCAAGCGCCTTTCTCGAATTGTTGAATTTTGCACTTTTGCCACTATGATTCTCAGCAGGCTATATAAATATATTGTACAGTCAGTCATCCCTAGTGATTTCAGCAGCCAAAAAGGAGAAATTAAAAAAAAAATATTGTAATATTCAAAACGGAATAATATTGTGCTATATAATTAATTAGCCCTATTTGTCAAAACAAGATTTTTTCGGGTAGAAACCACTCAGTAATCAGCCTACCTTTTCTGTATATCAACTTGATCTTCTCAAATCTTAACATTAAAAAAAAAAAAAAATTATTATGAACTAATAATTGCTATGGACTTTAGTTATTCTATTAATTTTTTAAGTGATTAACAACTAAATGGCACGAGGAAGACAAAATAATCGAAACTTTGTTCAAATAGCTTAATAAATTACTTGAAGAAAAAAAAGCAAAACAAGATCCATCACATATTTACACAATCCAATTAAAAACTATCATACCAGAAGGTTTAGATGATTACTCGGAATTAACACCTAACCGAATATGACCAAGTGTTGTTGGGATATGAAGTATCGAATATTATTCAAGTCAAGAGTGACGGCAAATAGTCGAAACCGTTAACGCGTCCATTCATTTGTTCTCGTTTAGGAGGTGAGTCTTTACGGCTGTTATCGACATTCGCATTCCGGAAGCCCTTCTTGGTGGCGGGGTGAAGGCGTTGGAAGGCCCGAACCAGCGCCTAATGTTGTCAGCCACCAGGATTCATAAATAATATTTATGTAGTGATGCGCCTGAAGGGGAAGTTACGCCCAGGAGTAAGTTATTGGCAGCCAAGTGGAGGAGTAAGGGTTAAAAGGAGGAAGTTATGGCCCCCCGGGATGGAATGGGGTGTGGCTCAAGAAGAAAGGGGTGAAACGCTACTCGCAAAAGTTACTCTCCGAATCGCCCTCAAATATTTTGTGGAGAGAGGGCACACGAATTATGCATCATATGGAAGCTGAAATTGAATCAATTGTGGTAAAAGCCAAAAGAACTTTATTGGCCTATTGAGAGAAAACGAATTATTAGTCCCCGGGAAAAGAAAAAAAAAAAGTATTTATTACTCAAACATAATGAAAAAATAAATTACTCTATAAAAGAATTTTAATAAATCTACGAGGGTGGTTATTTTTCCCCTAAAAGTTTTTAGGAAGTGTTTTCTTGGATTGCTAAGAAAATTTATGGGAATTATTATTATTATTAAAAGTTTTTATAATTAAGAAATGTTGGAGGTTGTATCATCACTGAACTTCTAAGACTTTAAATAAGACTCTCTATCTATTTCTTAAATTCTATCTCAATTATATGGATTTAAAAAATTAAGTGATGTCTGACTAAACCAGTGGTTCCAAACGTGGGGGTGATTGCCCCCAAGTGGGCGATTTGGCTTATCAGGGGGGCAATAAATAAGTGGGGGCGATTAGGGGGCGATGAGTATTCAAAGGGGAAAAATGAAAATAATACTATACAGTAGAATCTGTACAGTAGAAGTTTCCTTTTAACTGTCATCTTTCTTAATTTTTTTAAATTCCAATTTAAAATTAAAAACATGTACTTCTGTTTTTTACATGTACGTCAATGATCTTAGTTAATTATTTCACTTTTTTATTCTTAAAAAAAATCTGTAAAGAATGTACATTTTTTTTTCTATTTTATTTAAAAATGACCGGATGCTTTGGTTGTTTTTATATAAGGAACTAAAATTGTTTAAAATAATAAAACTGCTTTAATTATTTACACTTTACTAATTAAGATTAGGCACTGAAAATGAAAAGGTGGCGATAGGTGTTAGTCAACTTCCAGAAAGGGGAGATGGGCCACAAAGGTTGGGAACCACTGGTCTACACAAACTGCTTGTAAGTGAATTGAAATATAAAATAAATTTATGGAATTTTTTCAAGCTAACTAATTTTTTATATGCCAAAAATAAAATGGTTTTCTATTTTTACACTCCTTCTCCTTCTATACATTTAAAATGAAAGCAGAAATTTCTTTCTTAATAATTACAACAAAAGAATTTTTCTTCTTTCTTATTCGAGAAAAATAATAGAGAACAAATAATAATGGACATTTTTTCGGCCAGATTTTTGCTCTAGCATATAAAAACAAGGGGGGGTGTGAATTCCTCTCTGCGATAAACGATAAGGTTAAAGCCTATGTTTGTTAAAGGGAACAAATTCGTTCTAATCGATAAAACTTCTCTAGAATATTAATAAAGTTTTTTTTTTTTTTTTTTAAATTCTACCACAAATTACTTACATTAAAATAATCAAAATTCTTTTTACTTTCTCTTATCTCTATATATATGTTAATATATATAGAGAGAGAAAGCATTGGTTTCATGTCAAAAATTCGATGTTGAGATTTTGATGGATATACACGTTTTGAGGTCCCCTGAATCTAAAAAAGTGGTTTTCGCAACATGGTATGTCTGTCTGTGCTAGGAGCTTGAAATTGTATATTTAAGTTAGGTACCCCTCTGAGATGTGACAATAAGCTTTTGAACAAAATCGACCAAAGAGTACTACGTAGTACTTTACTGATGCACTTGTTCAGTTTTTTTCGATTTTCTCTAAATTTGCTCCAACGATTTTTTTTTTAAATTCAAAAATCAATTATTTTTTAGATTCGCTATAAAATGTATATTCTCATTTTGTCATTGAAATCTTCTGAAGACCACTTTACTCTTGCACTCCATAGAAAAGATAGGAGAAATGGTTGCCATGGTAACAAAATATAAATATTTTCACATATAAATTTTACATCTTGAAATTCGAATGTACCGTACTGTCGGAAACTAAATACATGTCGACACAAAAAATCTGGTGTGACAAGCACAGTACACAACTTTCGATTACCTAAGGTAAGAGAAAGTTGTCTGCTGTGCGCCAGTCACACCAGATTTTTATATTTTTTTTTCATTCGCTATTGTGTATAAAATATTCAAATATGTGATTAAAATTTTGAAAAATAACCATATTTTATTTCAAGCAGTCAATATTTAAAATGCAAGTTTGAAACTAAGGTGCTAAGGGAAACTAAATATATCTCGACACAAAAAATCTGGTGTTTCCAGCACGGTGCACAACTCTTTCTCTTTCCCTTCGGTAAGAGAAAGTTTTGCAGCAGATTTTTTTGTTATAAATAGATTATTAGATCAAGGAAATAGAAAAGACGGATCGGGTGGTGTGGACTTGTGTTAATACATACCGGTAAAGGGGAAAGGAGATTTCCAATTAAACATTCGCAGAGTATAGTAAAGTTGAGTATTAAAGAGGGTGAGTGGGGTTGGAAGACAAACACCACCGGAAGTGGCCCTCTGACGAGTTATATCCCGGCGATAAGCTCCGAGAGTTATGCGGGAAGAGCCGGCGACTTATCGGCCGGTGATAACGCCCTCCGGGGTAATTAATCAGTCCCTTATGGGCCTGAGCGGCGCAACTTTTTGCTTCTCCCTCTCTGCTATATCATCTCTCTCAGCCAGGAACCTTTTCTTATAATTTTCTTTTACTCTCCTCTGATATATCATTGATATTGACAATGACAAGATTACACTCCTGTTGAAAAAAAAATTATCGAGCCTTCTGCTCCCTAACACATAAAATATCATCGCTTTTGGAGTTCTAAATTCATAAATTAAGAGAATTATTATATTGAAAAAGATAATGTCGACATTAAATTTTTCTTTTGGTTAATAAAAAAAAAATGTATCTCTTTTTCATTATCGACCTATAACTTTATAGATCACCAATATTTTATATTTGAAATAAAATAATATAAAATATATATTATATTAAGATAAGACAAAACTATGGAAATATAATACATTTGTACCTCATTTTATTTTAAAAAAAATCTGGTGTGACTGGCGCACAGCACACAACTTTCTCTTACCCTTCGGTAAGAGAAAGTTGCGCACTGTGCTGGTCACACCAGATTTTTTGTGTCGAGATATATTTAGTTTCCGATAGCACCTTAGTTTCAAACTTGGATTTTAAATGTTGACTGCTTGAAATAAACTATGGTTATTTTTAAAAATTTTAATCTCATATTTGGACATTTTATACACAATAGAGAATCGTAAATAAATACAAAATTTCATAAGAATTGGAAAAAAAAAATTTTAAATGCCTAAAAAGTTTCAAAGGGGACCCCCTTTTGAATCGAAATTAACATAAAAATCCCTATAGGAAATTAACATTAGGCCTATGAGAGAAGGCGGAGAGACAGGCGATAATGTTTGCAAGTGAGAGAGAGAGATATATATATGTTTTCTCCTAAGCAATTAAAGACACAAATAAATGGGAATTTAAATAATAATTGATTTTTAATCTAATAAAAAAGAAAAAGATTTAAATTCCGTTACCATGGCAACCATTTCTATCTTTCCTATGAAGAACAAGAGTAAAGTGGTCTCCAGAAGATTTCAACGGCAAAATGAGAATATACATTTTAAAGAGCATCTAAAAAATAATTGATTTTTGAATTTAAAAAAAAATCCTTGGAGGGAATTTTGAGAAAATCGAAAAAAACTGAAAAAGTACATCAGTAAAGTACTAGTACTTTTTGGCCGATTTTGTTCAAAAGCTTATTTTGAGCGTGTGGGAAGGTACCTAAGTTAAATATAAAATTTCAATCCGGTAGCTCAATTCCTTCATGCTAAAAGAACAAGAGTAAAGTGGTCTCCAGAAGATTTCAACGGCAAAATGAGAATATACATTTTAAAGAGCATCTAAAAAATAATTGATTTTTGAATTTTAAAAAAAATCCTTGGAGGGAATTTTGAGAAAATCGAAAAAAACTGAAAAAGTACATCAGTAAAGTACTAGTACTTTTTGGCCGATTTTGTTCAAAAGCTTATTTTGAGCGTGTGGGAAGGTACCTAAGTTAAATATAAAATTTCAATCCGGTAGCTCAATTCCTTCATGCTAAAAATCTGTCCACACATACATACATACATACATACACACACACAGACCAATTTGCGGGACCCACTTTTTTGGACTCAGGGGACCTCAAAACATGTATATCCATCAAAATCTCGACATCGAATTTTTGACATGATCGCAATACTTTCTCTCTCTATATATTTCATATATAGGCTAAGAGAAAGTAATAAAAGGTACAATTTCACAATGACTTTCCAGGCTAATTAATACATATCTTTTAATTAAATTTTTTCCAAATATATACTGCTTTTATGACTACAAGAGAGCAGGTAAAGTACCCCTGTGGCTGTTACCTGTCTCTCTAAACATTTAAGTGCAGCTAATAGCCTATTATATAAAATATATTTCAATGATCTTTTTAGAATAAAATTACATAATAATTACATTTCACAACGAAATGTCAAAAGCTAAGCTCAGTGTTTGTGGCAGGGCAAAACCAAAACATTTTAGAGTCAAATGGCAAACATTTGTTGCTATTCTTCTGGAAAAATATTTTTAATTCATAAAATAGAGAATATAATTTTAATTTAAAAATGTTTAAATAAAACAATTTTAGTCGCTTCTGAATTAATATAATTATAAAATAGAAAATGTTTGCCAAGTCAGTCTGTGTGCCGGCTTCACGATTGTTTTTAATTTTAAATGGCAACCTCTCCCTCCCCCCGTCCCGTGACCTGAAGGCAATAGATGTGACAATCAATCAATATTGATCGTTTTAAAACTACGGGTCGCGGGTACGGATCCCAAGCAGTCCGATGAATAATTATTTAAATCATGTGGATGGTATAAATTAATGTGGCTGGACCCCCACATACATGTATATTGTATATAAATAATGAGTATCGTCAAAGTCTATGTGGCCTAAGATGCCGAAAATATTAAAAATAACAATAAAGCTAAGAAATAAAAATATTCTAAATGAGGAATATGAAATTTGCCTGTTAGATAGGCAAACAAAAATGAAGATCTGTTGAGATGGTTGTCTAACTGTTAGGCTGATCGAAAATAAATTAAAAAAAAAATCTATAGAATTCTTTCTAACTTTTTTAAAACATTCACACACTTTTTTCTCATTCACACACACATTCATACAGTCTTTTCGGCAACTTAGGCCATATAAGACTGACGATAACCGTTGTAGAGAATATTTCTATTGTGGGGTCAGGCATTTCTATTTAAGCCATCTGGTATCCAAATGGCTTAAATAAAATCATCGGACTGCCTGGGTCCGAACCCGCGACGTTTGGTATAGGAGGTAGGCGTTCTACCTACTACGCCAAACCCGGGGGCCTTTCTAACTTTCTGTGCTCGACTTTTCGAGTCAACAATAAGTAATAGAAAATATTTATATTTTGTAACCATGTCAACCCAATTTCGCCAATCTTTCCTATGAAATACAAGAGTAAAGTGTTCTTCAAAAGATTTCAATGGCAAAATGAGAATAAACATTTAAAAAAAATAATTGATTTTTGAATTTTAATCAAAATCGTTGGAGCGAATTTTGAGAAAATCGGAAAAAACTGAAAAAGTGCATCAGTAAAGTACTAGTACTCTTTGGCCGATTTTGTTCAAAAGCTTAGTGTCACGTCCCAGGAGGGTAACTAACTTAAATATAAAACTTCACCCTCCTAGCTTTTTCGTTCTTGAGATATTTTGTTCACACACACACACACCCACCAATACTTTCTCTCTATATATATTCATATATAGATAAGAGAAAGAAAAAAAAACAAATTTAATTAAAAAACTTATTATTAAATCACCTGTATTTATTTGATGAAAATATACATTTTCCAAAAGATAATTCGAAAATCAGAAATATGCCAATTTTCTTTTTTTCTTTTATTAAACTAAATATTATGACGTGAAAAATTTACGAGTCATTTACAATATTAATCATTTAAGTCAGTTGAAAAATAAACATTTCATTATACACAAGTGCAACTCGTATTTACTTCAAATATCGGCTATGAAAAACGCTCTGACCGTAAAGCCAAAATAAATAAAAGAATACAATAAAGATTATAGTTAGATCTTTTTAAGACCATCTAAAAAACTTTTTTATTAGTCTCCAAATTCCTCTTTAATTTTTTTTTTTCACCCCATGCGTCTTCTTTTAGAAACTGTGAACAAAACTTAATTTTTTTTTCAAATGACGTTATTTAAAATAATAATCTTTTCATTAAAATAATAATAATAATTTTATTTCTTAAAATATTCTCGCATGTTGTTGTTACTCATAGCTCGTGATTTGCTATAAAATTCACTTTCTCTTTCGCACCCTCAAATTATTAGAGCTGAAGATAAATGATGGTCTGATTCAGATTAGCCAGGAGGCGGATGATAAACAATAAACCTCGCGGTGACGATTAATCATTTATAAAACATCGTGACAAAGGACGCGTATCTTTTATAAATATAACTTGGATATATACCTATATATATATATTCTTCCTAAGGACAATAGGGCAGCTATTGTCTCTACTTTGCGGCGCCGAGCAAATTAATGGTGGGCCAAGGCACTTCACTTGACGCAACTCACGTCTCCAATCTTATATTTAATTAAAATATAAAAGGAATCTCTTGAGGGCTTCTCGCAAAATTTACAAAATAGTTTTTATTATTTTATTTTTTTTTTTTTTTTAGTTTTTTAAGTTAAAGTAAAAGTTGAAAGATTAAATATATAATCTTGAGTTATTTTAGCAATATTTATTAATATAGAAATGTAAAAGAGTCAATTTCTTAAATTTAATTATCTAGAGAATCATACAAGGAAATTGTTAGAATGTGCCTATTGCATCAATTAACGTATTGAAATAAATGACCTTAAACTTGATTGTTTAATTTAATTTTTTTTTTCTATTGATCGACGTTGTTTCGAAATTGAATATGATTATCTTCCGTTATTAAGTTATTAATAAATGAATCATGATGTTGCTGAACATGGCCCAATAAAAAATAAAACTGCTTGTTATATTCGCGTGAAATGACTTAATATATTCATTATTTAACACCATTCTGATTAAGCTATTAGAGTATTATTTATTTTTTTTTTTATTCTGGGCGATATTTTATTACAGTCAGAAACGTCATATTGTCGCATTATAATAAGTCCATTCAAATTGATTGTAAATAACGAAATGAATAATGTTTATTTTGTTCTTGGATTGCATTTGGAGTTGATAAATTCTTCAAAGCAATATGAGTCATAAAAATTCGCAAGTCGAAGCGGTTAGGAAATAGGTTATTTAAAAGTTGAAAATTTTATGATAGGATGTCAACTAAAATTGGCAGGATACTAGGGATTTTAATTTATTTGAATATTTAACCAATTTGTATATTTTTTTTTTAATAAAAATTTTTTTTGAGTAAAATCTCTTTTGAAATGTGGTGAGCTCCTGGGACATAGTATAGTGTTAATATACTCGCATACATTGTACTAGGGGTAAGAAATTCGCTTCCTGTTTCATTTTGACTACCAAAAGAATCATAAATACGAGCTGGTTAAAGTCGCAAATAGTGGCGTCATTTGACCCCCCCTCAATGGGGGGGGGGCAGGGGCAATTGCCCCCAATGGCTCTGATTTTTTTAAAATTTTATATTATTCTTTTAAATAAAATATTTCAAAATATATCTACGAGTAGGCCTACATATATAAACTTTACAAAATTAAACAATTAGGCCTAATTAAATTAAATATCTTTTGGCCAAATTTGAGTACCTATTTGTATAAGTAAATTTTAAGAAACAAAAAGTTTGCCCCTCCTCCCAAGAAAAAGTTGAAATGACGCCATTGGTCACAAACGTCAAATGATTAAAATCCATTTCTTCTATAATAGGAGGTTAAAAAAGGAAAAAAATTTAGGCATTTATTTCAGTAGCATATTTGTGTCTCACTTCACCCCCCCCCCCCAATGTATAGACATGTCTTAGTTTCAGCTCTAAACAAAGAGAATTTATTCAAATTATTTCAACTTGTATAAAAATAGGTAATATTATTCAATAGTTATAAATAACAATTATATCGGCCCTCGGGCTTGGCGTAGTTGATAGCGCGCCCAAGGGTCGGGAGTTCGGATCCTAGAAAGTCCGATGATTTTATTTAATTGGATACCAAATGGCTTATATAAGAATGCCTGGACCCCAATATATATATTTTCATAATAACGGTTATCGTTTAAAGTCTTATATGACCTAAGATGCCGAAAAGACTGTGTTAAAAAAAATAAATAAAATAAAAAAACTAAATGGCTTTCGATATATAAGAGAAATTCATTATTTAGAGGCTCATCTTTTATGAATAATGAAGTCGAAAATGAAAGTGTTATTAGTTAATTTTCTTCTTCTCTAATACCAGAGTTTTTAGGATAAAAATGAGAACATCTCCAAATATCGGAATGTTAACTTGAGTTGAAATTGGTTGCCGCCCCGGGCTAGACCGCACATTGCAATTAAGGTTCCAAGCCAAAGCCGGATGTCGTGGCTACTAAAAACACCATCGCTAAAATGACGTATCTCTGAGAGAGGAGGAAGAGGTGAGGTGAACGGATCTCACGCAAGCTGGAGCATTCATGCGAAACCATTAGATTCGGATGGTATAACGTTCCAGGATGAGGACGACGACGAAGAAGTCAAACGCGATTGAACCGTGAACTGAGACAGTCGGTTGCGTAGTCCTCCCATCATGTGGAAACATTGGCAGGAAGGGCGGAAGGGCTGCTACTGCTGCTGTTGCATTGACAGCACAGGGCGTTACCTGCTCTCTTATGACGTTCGTTAGCTCTTCGTCGTCATCCCTTTTGCATACCTTTTATTAATACCTTTTTATTATTCAACCGATTGCAGATAAGTCTCCTGTGGACTTTATCTGCGCTTTTCCCATTAAGGAAACGTTTCGTTCATTATAACTGCAGAAATCTCATATGAGATAAGGAAATGTTTGATCAATAATCGAATGCATCATTGAACTACCATTTAATACAAGTGTGCAAAACATTGATTAATGACAAAATTATCATTTGAAATTTCTTTAGATTAATTAAAATATATCTTAAATATAAGGAAATTTGTGTCCAGTCTTACATTACAACTTTTATCTTAAAAGTGAAATACCAAATGTACCGTATAAGACTATTTATGATTTAAGCAAAAATAGCTTTGGAAAAATCTTTTGAGCTCAGGGGCCCACATCTTGTGGGTACGTGGATGGCGACCACGAGCTGCCCTAGCTGGGACTGGCAATAACTCTGTTCTTTGCATATCAGTCTCTTCCCTTCTATATTTTCAACAGGCGGGCCTGCCTATTCTATTCTTTCCCGGCCTCAAAAACCCATAAATGACAAATTCCGCCGACTCCGCACCGAGGCCAATCAGGCGAAGAAAGAAGTTTTTGAAAAAAATTTTCATTTATTAATTCAATTGTGATTCTAATCAAATAACTCATCCTTTTTCAACTTTTTATTTGCCTAACCTTATTTATACATATTAATTAATATTAATTTTTTTATTTAGTTACTAATCACAGGTCATTTAGTCAAATTCTTTAGTAGCCAATTCAATTGAAATTATTTTTGCTAAACTGGGGGCGAACTCCTGACCCTTAACACATGAAACAAGAACTCTCTCTGATCTATGGACCAGAAGCAATTAATATAAATCAATTTTTATACTTCAGAGGAAACTGAATCCTCTTTTGAAATACAGATCTCTCCAAAATTTCAAATAATTTAATCAACAATTTTATAAATTCATTAAAAATGTATTTTTGAAATTTTTCTTCTATATATTTAAAATTTCATAGCTAATGATGTTTATTAAAATTTTTAATTAATGGTTATTTACGAGGAATGAGTAAAATAATCCCACATGATAACTAACGAAACATTTTCATTTACAAATTGGTTAAATTAATTTTTTTTTTTTTTTTGCCAGAAATTACTACATAGGAAATTCAATCAGATTCTTACTTAGAGTAATATCAAACTTAATCATTGGAAGTATGTATATGGAAGATGATATCTTCTCTTTAGATAATTGTGAAGAATTTATGGATAAACATCAAAAGGAACCCGGAGACAAGAACTTGGGCAGATTAAGTAATTACTCTATGTTGGCAGAGCAATTAATATGGGGGGGGGGCGTTCGCAAAATTCCACCATTACGCCAGGCGAACCATTACGGATCGGAGTGCGCGCAATTATTCTTAAACAAGGCAACCTTCTCTGTCGATTCCTCTTCATCTTGCTTTTTGTTAAGTCGGCAATTCTTTTTTCAAGAATTTTGTTAATAAAATTCCGGATTTAGAACAGAAAAAAGCTTTCTATGGGGAAAAAATAATAGTATCTCAAAAGTATTGTGATCACTAATTGATTAAAAAAAAAACTTTCACGATTTTTTATTAGGCCTATTAGAAATAATAGACTTTTTTTTAGTAATTAATTAACAAAAAAAATATTACTAAATAAAATAAAATATATTTCGACTATCGATTGATACAGCCGTCAATGGGTGTATTCACTCTAGTAATGACTTATCAAAGTGAATGCATCATGTGATGACGGCTATAGAAATAGTGGCCGAAACGTATTTTAGTGTAGCTAGTAATTTTTGTTTGTTTTTGTTTTATTAATTAATAAAAATAAACTACAATTAAAAAAT
>JAKCPI010020049.1:0-20709 GCA_023213315.1 Euborellia annulipes | reverse complement strand
CAAAACGATTGGGCCACCGAAAATGACAGCTCTCTATGTAGTTGGCCATTTGACCGCAAGGGCGCATTGTCAAATTGCATAATTTATCCCTGATAATTTATAATAGTACCAAAATTATAAAGAAATTAAAATAGTAATTATATTTGTATTCTTTTAAATTTCAATTGTTAATGTTAGGATTACAAAACAAAAAATGTTTAAATATTTAAATATCGTAAAATAAAAATAATAAATACGTTGGTAGATCTGGCTGTCAGATGTTAAATTATAAAGAACCTGGGAATATACTATAACCACACTTTTTTCTCTTCATCGAATGAATATCTATAATAATTAATATCGCTTAATACGTTTCAAAAACTAAAGAAAACTCAATTAAATTAATGTATTTCTATCTTACCTCTCTCGCGGGATTATATAGTCACCAAATTCTTATTTATTTCAATGAAACAAATCAGGTTAGTGGATACTTTATAGTTTAAAGCTCCGAATTTCAACCTTTAGTTTAAATACAGCTTTTACGAACCAATCATCTTTAAATACGTTCTTGCAACCCAAAATTATTTAGCGGAAGGTTTAAACCAACAAAAGCGTTTAACGAACCGTTAAATACGTTCTTGCAACCCGGCATTAGACTAGTCCGCGCCTCACAGTTTAGAAAACGCTGGTATAAAGGTATTTTATGGCTGGTGGAATTTCAGGAATGAAAGTTAGAAGAAAACGCAACCAGAATATTTTCTTTAAAAATATATTTTAAAAGCTGACGTTTCGGCTTGGGTCAAAGCCATCCTCGGATGACCACTAACAGCTCCGAGGATGGCTTTGACCAAAGCCCGAAACGTCAGCTGTTAAAATATATTTAAAAAAAAAAATTCTGGTTGCGTTTTCTTCTAACTTTCATTCCTGAAGAAAAATATTTTTCTCAAATCTTATTTTCACGCCCTAGGGGGGTGCCTAAATTAAATATAAAATTTCAACCTCCGAGCTCAATTCCTTCATGCTTTAAATTGAACCCAAACAGACACACAGACAGAGACCATGTCGAGAAAACCATTTTTTTTTTTTTTTTTTTTTTTTTATTCAGGGGACATCAAAACGTATATATCAAAGTCTCGACATCGAATTTTTGACATGAATCCAATACTTTCTCTATATATATAAATACATACATATATACATAGGTAAAAGAAAGTAAAAAAAAAATCTGGTGTGACTGGCGCACAGCACACAACTTTCTCTTACCTTCGGTAATCGAAAGTTGTGTACTGTGCTTGTCACACCAGATTTTTTGTGTCGACATGTATTTAGTTTCCGACAGTATGGTACATTCGATTTTCAAGATGTAAAATTTATAAGTATGGGAAAATATTTATATTTTGTTACCATGGCAACCATTTCTCCTATCTTTTCTATGGAGTACAAGAGTAAAGTGGTCTTCAGAAGATTTCAATCACAAAATGAGAATATACATTTTAAAGAGCATCTAAAAAATAATTGATTTTTGAATTTAAAAAAAAATCGTTGGAGCAAATTTTGAGAAAATCGAAAAAAACTGAAAAAGTGCATCAGTAAAGTACTAGTACTCTTTGGTCGATTTTGATTAAAAGCTTCGTGTCACGTCCCATGGGGGTGTCTAACTTAAATATAAAATTTCAACCTCCTGGCTCTTTTCGTTCTTGAGATATTTTGTTCACAGACACACACCCACCCACACACACACAGACAGACCATGTCGCGAAAACCACTTTTTTTGGATTCAGGGGACCTCAAAACGTGAAGATCCATCAAAATCTCGACATCGAATTTTTGACATGAATCCAATACTTTCTCTATATATATAAATACATACATATATACATAGGTAAAAGAAAGTAAAAAAAAAAAGATAAAAAACAAAAAACAAATTTATTTCACTGACACCTACACCCCCCCTTCCCCCTTATATTCACCCTCTACCCTTAGTGAAATACAAAATATTTAATTTCATATTCAAAAGAATCGTTTTTCGCAGTCAAATTATTTGTTTCTATCATTTGTTTTTTTCAACGATAAAACGCATATTAATTACCTTTAATAAGACGCTCAAGAGGGTGTGCTCGTTGACAGGGTGGGTTGCACTATATTAATTATTCACTTTGATTCACTTTAAACACAAAAAAAAGAGCAGCGCCTGCATCCCGGCAACGCTCTAGACTCGACTGAACGAGAGATTCGAATCTCTTATCTCTTTGTAAAGGAATAAATAGATGGACATAGCAATTCCCTTTTTATTAAAAGGAAAAAAAATTCCTTTTATTCTAATCTAACTATATTTAGAGAAAAGGAAAAGAATGTCAACAAGTGATTTGGAATATTCCAAGGCCTTTCTTAAATAATCAACCCTTCATCCCCTCTAATCAACCCTTAATATTATAAAATAATAATCAACGCAATTTTTTGAATCTCTTCTATTTATTTGGCTTCGATTTAGATAAAATAAATTTAAAAAACATTTTTTTCAATTTTTCAACCCCTTATCCAATCCAAATAAATAAAATAATTAATAATGCTATCGTCCTCGGCGAGAATCGCGTCTAGTAAAACCCTGGGAAAACTTCCCTGAATCCGCCCTTGGGTTTTACACAGATAGGCCAGTCAATATCGACATTTAAATCGCAAAACGTAAAGTATTCCTGCATTTTTGGTATGTTATTTAGACCCCTTGGGGGAGTGCGAAACCAACCACATTTTGCAATCAAAAAAAAGTTGTGCTTCCCGCGTAGTACGAGAAAAACTTCAAAATTTTCGCACTTTTTTCAGTTTTTGCAGTTTAATTCAAAAACTATGGGCTTTTTGACATTAGTTGTTTAAAGCATTTTTAAAGTATATTAAATTTGAAACAATTCAAGCCAACTTACAGCTCCGTATCTCTAATAGTTTTTGAGATATGATGATTGAAAAATATACAAGATTTTCACAAATGTTACAATTTTCCAGTTTTGCTTATGTTTAAAGCCGAATATCGGCTTAACCGCTCAAGATTAGAGAAAAGTTGTGATAAATTGAGTTTTAGCAGATTTAATTACCTTTCATTTAAGCGCACTACGGGATTATTAACTCTTATAGTTCTCTTGTAAACTTAAAAAACAAAAATTCCAATAATACAAGTTTTAAATAACCCTACATGAAATTGCATCATATCTCAAAAACTATTAAACTTACAAAGCTGTGGTTTGGCTTCAATTGTTTGAAATTTAATGCACTTTAAAAATGATAATAACAACTAATGTCAAAAGCCCATATTTTTTGAATTAAACTGCAAAAACTGAAAAATGTCCGAAAATTTTGAAGTTTTTCTCGTATTACGCGGGAAGCACAACTTTTTTTTGATTGCCAAATGTGGTTTCGCACTCTCCTAAGGGGTCCAAATAAGATACCAAAAATGCAGCGTTACTTCGCGTTTGCAAATTTAATGTGAAATTTGACAGCAATTTTTGTTTTTTTACGATTACAAGAAAACTATAAGAGCTAATGACCCCGTAGTGCGCTTAAATGAAAGGTAATTAAATATGCTAAAACTCAATTTATCACAACTTTTCTCTAATCTTGAGCGGTTAAGCCGATATTCGGCTTTAAACATAAGCAAAACTGAAAATTGTAACATTTCTAAAAACCATGCTCATATTTCAATCATCATATCTCAAAAACTATTAGAGATACGGAGCTGTAAGTTGGCTTGAATTGTTTGAAATTTAATGCACTTTAAAAATGCTATAAGCAACTAATGTCAAAAAGCCCATAGTTTTTGAATTAAACTTCAAAAAATGAAAAAAGTACGAAAATTACGCAGTTTTTCATATTCCAAATATTATAGGCCTACTCATAATACAACTGAGGGAATGTCAAAATTTTTTTAACACCTTTGTAAGTAGAGCGCTATCTAAATGTCCTCTCTGTCTTTGGTGGGAATTAAAAAAAAAAAAAATTCTGATAATATTTATTGATTGTATTATAAGACGTTTAGTCCTCGAAACGTCACACATCTTCAGGACTTTGTGCTTTCCTCCACATTGTCTTTGATTATTTTTTTTTTTTTTACAGTAATTTCATCGGAGGCTATTTTACTCTCTTAAAACGAATTAGTAGAATTTTTACTTATTCAAACAGTAGGTAAGAAAATTACATCAAATTTAGTCATTTTGAGTAGAATCTACTAATATATTTAGTAAATTTATTGGTTACTTTTAGATTAGTTATTTTTTACTAATTCAAAAAGTAGTTCATTCAATTCCCGCTGGCTGAGAAGCCAACATGGCCGACCAGCTGTTTGATCGGTTCCTTAATAAAGACATTTTTGGCAATATAAGGCTTTATTTAAGTAATAATAATACAAATAAATAATAATATTGAGATAACTTGTATTTTTTGTTAAAAATTGCAGGAAATATATGTTAAGTCAAAAGAGATAGATTCCAAATTTTTTTAAATTAATAAAATATTATTTTTTAAATAGTCAATTAAGAAATATTTTTACTTAAAATTTAGTAAATATATTTCTTGATATAACGATAATTAGTTTTATTAAGTTTATTTAGAAATAAATTGCTGGGAAGGAATATAGTAACATTCAAGTAAAAAGCATTGTTAACATCAGCGACATACTTATATACCAAATAACAGAGAAGTAAGAGTAAGTCAAGTTTAAGTGGGTTCGGCTAGAACTCGAGTCAGTAAACACAAGTTAGGTCCCGGTGTCATCACACCTTATTTCATATACGTATCTTAAACGTTTCTTTTATTTGGTCATTATTTTTTTAAAAATTCACTTATTCAATTAGTGAATTTTTCATATTAATAATTTTTACTAATTGAAAAAGTGGATATCCACTATTTACGGGTGGTCTACTTTGCACATCTTAAAAAAGTGACTATACACTATGAATTAGTAGTTTTTTACTAATTCGTTTTTAGAGAGTAGACTTTCAAAATAAATGTTTGCGCCGCATGAGACGGGAATGGGAATCCTTGACCCTTAGGGTATGTTTATTATTTAGAAGAAGAAGGGATATTTCTTTCCCGTGAGAGACAAGTCCCCATCGTCGTCGTCGTCGTCGTCGTCGTCTATTTCCTCCCTCATTTCAGGTTGTGTTTCTATTCCTGGATATCGAGACGATTCTCGTTGGTTCGCTTCCTGTCTCTCTCTCTCTAGAGAGCATTCCTATTTGGGTGGCTAAAACCACACATGTGTGCGTGTGTGTGTGTGTGTCTGTGTGACAAGACAAGAAGGAATTTCAAAAAAAAAAAAAACTCGCTCATCAAATAGCTAGATGATACCAAAAGTTATAATTATATCTAGATACTAATAAATTCGGAATTAAGAAAGAAAAATCTGGTGTGACTGCTCGCTATTGAAAGTTGTGTTCTGTGCTTGTCACACCAGATATATTTAGTGTCCGCCGATATATTAGAATTCAAGATGTAATAAAATTTATAAATATGGAGAAAATATTATATTCTGTTACCATCGTAGAAGAGAGTGTAAAGTGTTCCTCAAAAAATGAGAATATACATTTTAAAGAGAATCTAAAAAATAAATGATTTTTTAATCAAAATTGTTGGATTTTGAGGAAATAGAAAAAAAAAAACTAGAAAACTAGTATCAGTAAAGTATTAGTACACTTTGCCGATTTTGTTCAAAAGCTTCGTGTTACGTCCCATGGGGGGGGGGGGGGGGGGTAGTTAACTTAAATATAAAATTTCAACTTGCTATCTCATTTCGTTCACAGACACACAGAACGTGTATTTCCACCTTTAGTTACAATTAGGTGTGTTCGATTATGAAAAAAAAAAAAAATAACTGAGTAAAATTGGACAAATTATTTTTTTCCCCTTTCCATCAGAATCATTTTACCTTTTTTTTAGGAGTCGTCTAAAATCATCTATATATAATAATTGCGGTGTGTCCGTCTGTCATGCTTTGTTTGACCAACTTTCCGTTGGAAATTTGAAACGTAATTTTGCAGTCTTATAGAGAGTCCCGGGAAAAATACTCGGGTCCCGAAATTCCTATAACTTTTTCAGTTATTAATTCTTAAAGTTACGATTTCTCTCATTGGAAATGTATAGATTTATGTATTCTTTGCATTTGTGTATTCCATGAATGTAAACAAAATCCTCAAGCAGGCACTGGATTGGAATAGTAATGATAATTTTCTTTTCAAAATTTTTTTCTTTTTTTTTTTAATTCTACCTTTTCGACTGCAATTAGGGTTTTAATTTTACATATTATTAAATTTATAATACCGATGGCTACCGGGGGACGTTCTACACGCTTCGCATTGCTTAACAGCAAAGAATGTGTTGTTTTTCATAATTAAGAAAACCAATGATTTTATTTAAGCCAATTGGATACCAAATGGCTTAAATAAGAATGCCTGGACCCCATATATGTATACTAAATCAATAACGGTTATCGTAAATGTCTTATAAAAAATAATAATAATAATAATAATTAAGAAAAGGCGAGGGGTCCGCCGTAAGCGGTCCCGAGCCAGCTGGTGGGAGATCCAGGGGGAGGAGGGCGAAGCCCCCTGGCTGGATCCATAGGCGGGCGACGCACAGTGGTCCCATTCGCTTCAAAAGCGGTCATAGGCCTATATCTTTTTTATTAGTTGGTACTTTTTGATGAAAATATTTATATATATGTGTTTAAGTATGCCCTTTAAGAATATGTTTTTAGATTTAATAATTCTAGTTAAGGAAAAGCGTAAAAAAATAATCCACTGTAAAAACTGAATTTGAAGCGAATTTTTTCTCCTTTATTAATCAATAAATCTTTTATTACATGGTATTTTTTAATAAAAATTTGCACACATGTTTTTTTAATGCTCTTTAACAAAATTAAATAAGAAAAAAATAAATAAATAAGAAAAAAAAAAATTTTCAAGCGAATTTTTTTTTTAATAAAATAAATTTTTAGATTATTTTCTCTTCTTTATTAATCAATAAGTTTATAAATACATTATATTTTTTAATAAAGAAATTTGGACACATGTAGTTTTGAATGTTTTTAAGGAAAACAAAAATAAAAAAAAAATTTTTAAGCGATTTTTTTTTTTTTTTTTTTATATTTGATATAATTACTATTTTGAACGGTAGAATTTTTAAATATAAATCACACACGTTTTTTTAATGTCATTTAAGAAAAAATCTGGTGTGAATGGTCGCAGAGCACACAACTTTCTCTTATCTTTGATAATTGGAAGTTGTGTTCTGTACTTACTACATCTGATTTTTTGCGTCTTTATCTATGAAATATAAGAGTAAAGTGTGCTTCAAAGAATTTTGGGGGACAAAATGAGAATATACATTTTAAAGAGCATCTAAAAAATAATTGATTTATGAATTTGAATCATAATCATTGGAGCGAATTTTGAGAAAATCGAAAAAAACTAAAAAAGTACATCAGTAAAATACTAGTACTTTTGTTCTGATTTTGTTTCAGGTCTTTAAATATTTTTTAAGCAAAAATGTATAAATTTATAAACAATGAAGAGTGGGTTTTCCTGAGCGAAGTCAGGTAAATGAAAAACACCTCTCTGCTGGATATAACTCATCAATTGCACCTATAATCGAATAGCAAACAACTTAAAAGTTATTTAAAATGATCTTTTAATCATATTTGCTTTTATTTTGATAAAATAGAATTAACTTGTGGTATAAATGATGAGAAAGCCTATTGAAAATGCGCGCGCTCCGACTTTAACGGCCTATAACTCCCAAAGGGGCAAAAAGTGGCAAAAGATGACTATTGGACCATTTTCCTTAGCTCTTTGGCTATCTTCTGGTATATTCCAATTTTTAAAATAATTTAAAACTATCAATGAAAAAGAGTGATTTAAAAAATTTTTGAAGGATTTTTTATTTGTTACAAAGGGCCTTAAAAACAATATAATTTAATAAGGAAAGTAAAAACAAAAAAATTATTTTGAAACTAGAGAAATGGCTGAATAATTTGGTAAAAAAATTATTTGATTTGGACAATTATTTCCCCTCGAAAAAAATTCTTGATTTCATGCAAAAAAGAGCAAAAATTCACTGTTGAGATTTGGTCAACTTTAAGGACCTATAACTCGGCAACGGCTGAGTTGTTTTGAAAAAGAAATACAGTTTTGAAACCAGCAAACATTCTAGTTTGTTACCCTAGAACGTTTTTC
This sequence comes from Euborellia annulipes, assembly GCA_023213315.1. NCBI lineage: Eukaryota > Metazoa > Arthropoda > Insecta > Dermaptera > Anisolabididae > Euborellia > Euborellia annulipes. Next base: position 12,514 of record JAKCPI010020049.1, on the reverse strand, counting down.
AATTAGGTTGACTTTCGTTTTTTTTTTCGCGTGGCCACTTTTGAAGCGAAAGGAACCACTGTGCAGCGCGGCTCGTATTCTAAATAATCGATTAATCGATTATTTTTAAAAGTGACATTTGTATTTTTTAAATAATAGATTATTTTTTAAGGAAATATTCGGTGAATAATCGATTAAACGATTATTTTGCGGGGCCAAAAAAAAAAAAAAAAAAAAAAAGGTAAAATGATATGAAATTTGTATAGGAAATACAAGTTTCGGTTTCGGCCGAAAATCTTGTTTCGGTCAGACCCTAATTTAAAACAAGATCATATCGTTTTGCCTACAAAAGGAGAGATCTTTTCCTAAATTCCTTAGAGGTTGAGATTTTGTTTTCTCAATTGGTTAGTGATTAGAAGGAAGGACGGAAGGACGGAAGGACAAACGATATTTCTTTTTTTTTTTTTATTTTTCTTCTAATCCCGTTTGAAGGATTATGCAACCGGTTAACACCAACCAATCAAGTATCACTTTCACCTAATTAACATTTCGGATGTTTAAATCACAATTGGAAAAAATAAACATAAATCAGTTTATACACAACGCCTTTAATCGTTTTCTTTAAAAGAGATTATCTTTCAATTTGAATACTGAGGTCTTTGCAGAGAGGGGAACAAAAACATCTCTGGGTTGGTGTGATCACACCGGATTTTTGTGTAGTCAAGATGGGAAATTTATAAACAGGGGAAAATATTTATATCCTATGAAGATCAAAAGATTTCAATGAGAACAATTTTTTCCCCATCAGGCACAGTTTTAGAGATATAGAGCAAAATAGATTTTAGTAGAAAATGTGCTCTAAAACGGCTTTTATTTAGAATGTTCAAATTATTTTTAACGCGACACCCCGTCAAATTATGCAGATAGTTAGAATACATATACATTTTAAGTTTCATTCCAATCGGAGGTCATTTAGACGTGCCGCAAACGGCTTAAAGTTTAGAAAAATCGAAATTTTTAAGATTTTTTTGTTTTGGTCACCCCTAATACAATTTTAGATATCCCTGAATTCAAAAAACATATATTTACGATATTCTATAGTTCTTTGGCTTTCTAAAAAGCATTCATTTGTAAAAATCTGTTACGAAATTATGAACAAAAACGTCAGCAAAGAAAAAACACAAGTACACTCACTGGTCGAAAAAATGGACTTCTTTTTCTTTTACAAGTATAAAGAAAGATATGAGATTCTAGAAATATTTTTTTTTTTAAATAATATTTAATAAAGTTAGTGCCCGGGAACCTATGCTCAGAGAGGATACATTAGCTTCTCGTGGATACGGTTCGCTTTTTAATTCAATTGAAGTCCATTTTTTTTCGACCAGTGAGTGTACTTGTGATTTTTCTTTGCTGACGTTTTTGTTCATAATTTCGTTAATCTATATATAATAATTACGGAGTGTCCGTCTGTCTGTCCGTCTGTCTGTCCGTCTGTCCGTCTGTCTGTCCGTCTGTCCGTCTGTCACGCTCTGTTTGACCAACTTCCCATTGGAATTTTTCAACGAAATTTTGCAGTCTTATAGAGGGCGTTATAGAGAGTCCCGGAAAAATACTCGGGTCCCAAAATTCCTATAACTTTTTGAGTTATTAATTCCTAAAGTTACGATTTCTCCCATTGGAAATGTATAGAGAAATATTTATGTATTCTTTTCATTTGTGTATTCCATGAATGTAAACAAATCCTCAAGAAGGCACTGGATTGGAATACGTAGTAATAATAATTTTCTTTTCATAAGAAAGGCGAGGGTCCGCCGCAGGCGCCGAGCCAGCTGGTGAGGGGGCCCAGGGGGCGTAGCCCCCCTGTCTAGAACGCGAAGCCCGCCGAAGGCGGGCGGCGCGGCTAGTAATTAACAGATTTTTACGAATGAATGCTTTTTAGAAAGCCAAAGAACTATAGAATATCGTACATATATGTTTTTTGCATTCAGGGATATCTAAAATTGTATTAGGGGTGACCAAAGCAAAAAAAATCTTGAAAATTTCGATTTTTCTAAACTTTAAGCCGTTTGCGGCACGTCTAAATGACCTCCGATTGGGATGAAACTTAAAATGTATATGTATTCTAAATATCTGTATATTTTTACGGGGTGTCGCGTTAAAAATAATTTGAACATTTTAAATAAAAGCCGTTTTAGAGCATATTTTCTATTAAAATCTATTTTGCTCTCTAAAACTGTGCCTGATGGAAAAATCTGAATTCAGATATGAATCCCTAATCAGATTTCTTGTGAAGAAAACTAGTGTAATTAGCCGCACGTTGAGGAGAAAGAGTAATGTGGGGGTGGAACCCCTGAATCCATATCCATAAATTATTTATATTTATGATAGGCAACAATTTGTGAATATTTTTCATATTCTTTGGCACTAGAATTATAGATAATGAATGATAAGTGAGCGGGAATCAAAGAGAGTGGCGCATATAATTGGAATTTATGTCAATTTTCAACTGACTGGACAATGGACAAGAAGAAGAGGGCGGAAAAGGAGGTCGAGAAAATGTTCCATGTGGCGCTACAAGGCCAATGGCAAATGCAAATGCAAATGCCACCCGTCGAAACTACAACAACAAGGTAGTTTTTATTTTTTTACTCTCTTAAAACGATTTAGTAGAATTTTTACTTATTCAAACAGTAGGTAAGAAAATTACATCAAATTTAGTCATTTTGAGTAGAATCTACTAATATATTTAGTAAATTTATTGGTTACTTTTAGATTAGTTATTTTTTACTAATTCAAAAAGTAGTTCATTCAATTCCCGCTGTCTGAGAAGCCAACATGGCCGACCAGCTGTTTGATCGGTTCCTTAATAAAGACATTTTTGGCAATATAAGGCTTTATTTAAGTAATAATAATACAAATAAATAATAATATTGAGATAACTTGTATTTTTTGTTAAAAATTGCAGGAAATATATGTTAAGTCAAAACAAATAGATTCCAAATTTTTTTAAATTAATAAAATATTATTTTTTAAAGAGTCAATTAAGAAATATTTTTACTTAAAATTTAGTAAATATATTTCTTGATATAACGATAATTAGTTTTATTAAGTTTATTTAGAAATAAATTGCTGGGAAGGAATAGAGTAACATTCAAGTAAAAAGCATTGTTAACATCAGCGACATACTTATATACCAAATAACAGAGAAGTAAGAGTAAGTCAAGTTTAAGTGGGTTCGGCTAGAACTCGAGTCAGTAAACACAAGTTAAGGTCCCGGTGTCATCACACCTTATTTCATATATCTTAAACGTTTCTTTTTTTTTTGGTCATTATTTTTTTAAAAATTCACTTATTCAATTAATGAATTTTTCATATTAATAATTTTTACTAATTGAAAAAGTGGATATCCACTATTTACGGGTGGTCTACTTTGCACATCTTAAAAAAGTGACTATTCACTATGAATTAGTAGTTTTTTACTAATTCGTTTTTAGAGAGTACGTTTTGGTTTTAAGAGAGTAAGAAGTTTCACTTCTCTATAGTGCAAATCTTATGCCGGGTTGCAAGAAAACAGTTCTGTAAATATTTAACAGTCTGTTAGTAATCATCGCATTGGGCTTTAAAATTATAGCCTGCTGCTAAAGGAACCGTTAACTATTCCCTACTGTTAAGATATATAGATAGATGCAAAACGATTGGGCCACCGAAAATGACAGCTCTCTATCTAGTTGGCCATTTGACCGCAAGGGCGCATTGGCAAATTGTATAATTTATAAATAAATAAAAATAAAAATAGTAATTATATTTGTATTCTTTAAATTTTAATTGTTAATATTAGGTTACAAAACAAAAAATGTTTAAATATTGTAAATATCGTAATAATAAATACGTTGGTAGCTCTGACTGTCAGATGTTAAATTATAAACAAACTGGGAATATACTATAACCTCACTTTTTTTCTTCGTCAGATGAATATCTATAATAATTAATAATATCGCTTAATACGTTTCAGAAACAAAAGAAAACTCAATTAAATTAATGTATTTCTATCTTACCTCTCTCTCGTGATAATATAGTCACTAAATTCTTTTTTATTTCAATGAAACAAATCAGGTTAGTGGATACTTTATAGTTTTAAAGCTCCGATTTTCAACATTTAGTTTAAAGACAGCTTTTACGAACCAATCACCGTTAAATACGTTCTTCTTGCAACCCAAAATTATTTTGCGGAAGGTTTAATGTCATAAAAAGTATGCCCAAAAATCAAGTAATTCAAAAATTTGTCAAGAGATGTCAGAATGGTAGCTAATAATATTTAATGCATTTTCATTGATCTTTTAACAATAAATACTTTATAAATGTAATAAATAAAAAAATTTTCAGGAAAGTTTTGGGTCGATATAACAACAATTCGTTCCGAGTGAAAAGCTACGAGGAGAGTTTAGAGGATGCTTTGCGACCTGTGCTTTGGCTCTCGAGATTCTGCGCCGTCTCACCTCTGGAGCCAACGGGCGCTTGTGAGTAGCCTGCCTATACCGGCATAAATAAAATTGAACTCAACAAGGGGAGTGTATAGCCTTCCTTTCTATCACCGATTTGAACGAAGCCTACTTAATGAAAAACAAATTCTGTTAAAGCGAGAGAATGCGCTTATCAAAAAATGTTAAAGATTTTGCCAGCATGTCTTACTCTCTAAAAACGAATTAGTAAAAAACTACTAATTCATAGTGAATAGTCACTTTTTTAAGATGTGCAAAGTAGACCACCCGCAAATAGTGGATATCCACTTTTTCAATTAGTAAACATTATTAATCATTATTTTTTTAAAAATTCACTTTTTCAATTAGTGAATTTTTAAAAAAATAATGACCAAAAAAAAGAAACATTTAAGATATATGAAATAAGGTGCGATGACACCGGGACCTAACTTGTGTTTACTGACTCGAGTTCTAGCCTAACCCACTTAAAGTTGACTTACTCTTACTTCTCTGTTATTTGGTATATAAGTATGTCGCTGATGTTAACAATGCTTTTTACTTGAATGTTACTATATTCCTTCCCAGCAATTTATTTCTAAATAAACTTAATAAAACTAATTATCGTTATATCAAGAAATATTTTTACTAAATTTTAAGTAAAAATATTTCTTAATTGACTATTTAAAAAATAATATTTTATTAATTTAAAAAAATTTGGAATCTATTTGTTTTGACTTAACATATATTTCCTGCAATTTTTAACAAAAAATACAAGTTATCTCAATATTATTATTTTTATATTACTTAAATAAAGCCTTATATTCCCAAAAATGTCTTTATTAAGGAACCGATCAAACAGCTGGTCGGCCATGTTGGCTTCTCAGACAGCGGGAATTGAATGAACTACTTTTTGAATTAGTAAAAAATAACTAATCTAAAAGTAACCAATAAATTTACTAAATATATTAGTAGATTCTACTCAAAATGACTAAATTTGATGTAATTTTCTTACCTACTGTTTGAATAAGTAAAAATTCTACTAATTCGTTTTAAGAGAGTACTGACGACTGAGGATGACATTTTCGAGTGCCGATCGACCGGATTTTTTCAATAGGTAAAAACGTTGCTACACTGCCATGTCAATTTGACATTAAATTTTTATCCTGATGAAGAGTGCGATCGGCACTCGAAACGTCAAGAAACAACAACTAGTTAAATTGATCTCCTAGTTAATTTCATGACCGTAGTAACAACATCAAAGTGAAAAGAAAAGAAAAGATTTCCTAAATAAATGTAAAGAAAGAATTCCGATTTAATTTAGGGATTAAAGGACCCACCTTATTTTAAATATTAAATAAAAATAAACAAAGCATTTTGTGCTCTATCTCTTTTCCTTGTATAGATCTCAGATAATAACTTATGTTGTTGTTTTTTTTTACGACTCAGAGAGCGCACACGCATCTATGATAAAGAACATGCCCCCCCCCCCCCCGCCCCCTTCATTAGCATATTTAGAAAAGATACACAATAGGGAAGAATAATATTTATTTTTTAAAATACGGCACTAGCTGAGAGTTTTCTTAAATTTTATTCAATTTGCAAGACTTTTTGCATGAGTTTTTCTAAAAATTAAACCAACCACCAAAAAGGCCCATAAAAATCCGTCAAGTAGTTTGGGAGTAAATGCTTTATAAAGGAAAAAAAAAAAGAATTAAAATTAAATCTCACAATTATTTTTATATAATCATTTTGAGGAAGTGTTAAAATGAATTAACGTTGTTAAAAGTTAGAGAATATACCTGATAATGTGTGAACTAGATCCTACAGTTGGTGGTTTAAATTTAATTTTATAAGTAAATCAACGTAGTCTTAATTTCTACTGTTGGTTCCTGCGACGTAGGCAACCAAAATGACCATCTGTATTTTTTGTTCTAGTACGCTGGTGGTCGTTTGGCTATGGACTATTAGTTATGGGTCTATTCATATGGGGCATTATCTACATTAACGTCTTGGATGCACAAAAGCCTGAAAATTTTGATACCCTATTCACTCAGTTATTGAATATTGCTTTCAATTCAGTGGGAGTGATCGGGCCATTTGCTGCTTGGTGGGACGCAAGGGCTGCCTATAAACAGCTTCAAGCCTGGAAACAATTGCAGGTAATCTACAATCTGACAGAGTGTTGCAAGAAGAACATATTTAAATGTGATTGGTTCGTAAAAGCTGTATTTAAACTAAACGTTGAAAATCGGAGCTTAAAACTATAAAGTATCCACTAACCTGATTAGTTTCATTGAAATAAAAAAGAATTTAGTGACTATATTATCACGGGAGAGAGGGAAGATAGAAATACATTAATTTAATTGAGTTTTCTTTAGTTTCTGAAACGTATTAAGCGATATTATTAATTATTAGATATTCATCTAATGAAAAAGTGAGGTTATAGTATATTCCCAGTTTGTTTATAATTTAACATCTGACAGTCAGAGCTACCAACGTATTTATTATTTTTATTTTACAATATTTAAACATTTTTTGTTTTTGTAATCTAATATTAACAATTAAAATTTAAACAATACAAATATAATTACTATTTTTATTTATTTTATAATTTTATAAGCAATTTTTTTTTTAATATGTCAAAAATATTAACCTATAAAAAATTGCGGAGTTGACTGCCTGTTTCGTTCACATTTATATTTCAAATTACGAGTTTTTACATATAATAAATAAATACAATGAAGTTAATGGGTGAAAAAGAAAGAATTCATCGTAAACGAATTGTTGCAGTGATTACAATTTTGATGATTGAAATGGTCCGAAAAAAAAAAGAGAAAAACGAAGACTTTGGTGTCGCGTAGAAATAATAATGACAACATCTTAACTTTCAAAAAAAATGTTTTTACTTGATTGTTAATTTAATCTTTTCTAGTAAATTTATTTCAAAATAAACAAATTAAATCTTATTCTAGTTATTTTCATTCATATTTTTACTAAATTTTAAATAAAAAAATATTTTCAAAAATGTCTTAATTAATTAATAAATGAGCTGATTTAACAAAGTCAGCCATATTGGAATTAGAAGACGGCTCTGTGATTGGTCGAGACTGCCAGGCAGGGAGCCCTGCGAGTTTTTATTTAGAACATGTTCTATTAGCCAAAACCTAGCAAGAGCCTGCAATGACGTGATTCGCGTAAGAAAACACGCATCGACCAGACCAAAACGCATCGTGTGATTCCACCTTTAGTGACTATATTATCACGCGAGAGAGGTAATTTATAAATACATTAATTTAATTGAGTTTTCTTTAGTTTCTGAAACGTATTAAGCGATATTATTAATTATTATAGATATTCATCTGACGAACAGAAATAGTGAGGTTATAGTATATTCCCAGTTTGTTTATAATTTAACATCTGACAGTCAAGAGCCCAGATGAAAAGACAATCAAAGCCATAATGAAATTCAGTGAGGCCTCCAACCTAAAGTGGTGATCGTCACAAATTGCTCAAGACTTTATATGTGTATATATTATAGGATTTTGTTTCATAAGCGTATTTTCAGTGTTATTTGATACAAGTATTTTTGTAGGGACATTATTTCATTTTATATGTATATGATATATATGTGTATTTTATATGTATATTTCGTGTATCAATGTTATTTTATATATATATATATATATATATATGTTTTGTATACGAACATTATTTTATATGAACATTGTTATTTTATATATGTATTAATTTTGTATATTTATTTTTAAAAAGGAATGACCTAGAAGTCAAACCTGAAATAAAAAAAACAAAAAAAAAAAAACATCTGACAGTCAGAGCTACCAACGTATTTATTTTACGATATTTAAATATTTAAACATTTTTTGTTTTATAACCTAATATTAACAATTAAAATTTAAAGAATACAAATATAATTACTATTTTTTTATTTATTATACAATTTGCCAATGCGCCCTAGCGGTCAAATGGCCAACTACATAGAGATTCGGTGGTCCAATCGTTTTGCATCAATCTATATATCTTAACAGTAGGGAATAGTTAACGGTTCCTTTAGCAGCAGGCTATAATTTTAAAGCCCAATGCGATGTTTACTAACAGACTTTTAAATATTTACATATTTTTTATTTAGAACTAGCCGCAATGTCCGCCTTTGGAGGGCAAGTTTTTTTTTTTATTAATTTATAGTTGGAGTACTTACTCCGTTTCCTCCTCGATGCTCCGTTTTGTTGTTGTTGTTGTTGTTAGATATTAGCAGCCAGGGAAGGGGTAGTCAACAAACAACAAACTCTGTAACAAAAAAAAAAAAAAAGAAAGACAATTAATAACTTGTAGAGAATGTCTTCCTGGCATTTAGCACTTTCGCTTGTTAGGAGAAATTATTCAATAGATGCACACTGAGCAGGTTATAATGACATCATCATCATCATCGGCAAACGAGAGAAAATCATTTTAATTTATGCTTAAAGAGTTGACCACATTAAAAGAGCAAAATAATTAGAGAGTAAAAGAGATGGTGTGACTAGTTGCACAATTAAAATTGTATTTAGTTAATTTTGTTTATAAAATCATTCCGTCGCGCTATAAGACGACGTTTCGGCTCCTTCTTCAGGACCATGCGGTGTCAAAAAAACAAAAAAAACAAATAGCCCTCAATTTTGTCTTCTGGCGACATTAATCACAGCCTTTTATGACAAAATTGATTGTTTTTTTGACACCGTATGGTCCTGAAGAAGGCCGAAACGTCGTCTTATAGCGGACGGAATTAATCTGATCATCAGCTCCGGATTTTTATTTATTAATCCTTCTCAATAATATCCACCACTATTTTCATCAATTTAATTTTTTTTTTTTTATTTATTATTATTATTAATCCTATATTAATTAAGAAAAATTTAAACTAAGTTTAGATGAATTATTTAAAAATTAACTGTCGAATAGTTGAGCACTATTGCAAAAGATGGCGGTCTAGTCTAACAGCCGGTATTATCAGATCCTCTATTAGCCTATTTTTTTTTTAAAAGATACATAATATTTATAAAGCATTATTAAAAGATCAATGAAAATCAACCAAATGCATTTAGCTACCTTTTTTTTTTTCTTTTTTTTTTTTAAGGCACATAACGCCATCTTATCTCGGCATAAACATGCGTCTAATAAATGAAAACTTTTCACCTTTTTAGGGGGCGTTAATTTTGAGATAATTAAAACAAAAAAAAAAAAAAAAAAAGAAATGATATCATTTCCGGTTGAAAGAAATCTTAAACACAGGTTTAGAATTTTCACTATCCTAGGCGGGTCGTGCAACTAGTCGAATGCTTCGCCGGGACATTTAAAGTCAGTGAGAAATTAAATTTAAATTTTGATTATTTATATCTATATCATATTTATAGCCATCTATCGGCACCCCTTGAATTTAAATCATTTTCTAACTCTCGCGCAGATTTTTTTTTTTTAATTAAACAAAAAAAAAAGCCCATAAAAATCCGTCAAGTAATTTCACAGTTATAATTATGAAGAAAAAAATAAAAATAAAATTTCACAATTATTTATTTATACATTTTAATTGAATTTAAATTTAAATTTTACGCAGATTAAATTATTTTTTTTTTCCCCAAGGCAAATTTGTTTAAACGATTTGTCCAGAAATGTATTATTAGAGTGTTCTAGAGACGTAATTTATTTATCTTGGCTGCAAAAATCTCGCAAATGTCCTCATTACTCATCAGTCAGCTAGTAAATATTTATGCAAACGATAAAGACGGCGGAAAAGCTAGAGCCTTGAGAATATAATATAGTATATGGCATATAGTAAAATAATTTTATTGACGGCAGCCTATGAACCCGGGACCTCTGGCACGAGAAGCCTTGATCATAATTGTGGAAAAACTTGCGGTATATATACGACTTAAGGTCGATTAAAATATAAAAAATATATATAATAATAAATAATTTAATTAATAATTTTTATGTATAGATATGTAAAGAGTCGATATTTTAAAACTGAATATATTTAATTTTAATCTCATATTTCAAAGTGAGTGACCTCGTATACCAAACGTCTCGGGTTCGGACCCCAGGCAGTCCGATTATTTTATTTAAGCCATTTGGATACCAAATGGCTTAAATAAGAATGCCTGGATCCCAATAATAGATAAATTCTTAAATAAAGGTTATCGTCTAAAGTCTTAAATGGCCTAAGTTGCCGAAAAGACTGTGTGAATGTGAGTGTGAATGAGGAAAAAGTGTGAATGTTTTAAAAACAATTTTAATTTTAGTTAATTTTATTTAAATAAATCTTATAAAATATTAAAACAAGAGATCTCTTCCATTTTTCATTTTCTTTCATTCTTTAAAATATAAAAAAATCCAATTCATTATTATTATTAATCAATAATTAAAATATTTTTTTGTCAAATTTTGTAAAACTAATTTAATTCTAATTAATTTTTATGCGAAGCAGATTACTTAAATTCATTAATTAAATAATTATATTTCAATTAATTAACGCATTTTTTTAATTAAACAACACCCCTAAATTTTCCGTAACATTTAAGTTTTCCCGTAACAAACTCATTTAGGGTAAAAGATTTTTTAAAAATTTAAATATAATGATTTAATTAAAAAATTCAATTAAAAAAAAAAAAAAAAACTAGGTAATATGTTTTGATATTAGTATATAAACACTTTAGGTGATCAAATTTTGGGTTTGTTTATATATTACCTGAGCCCACGGGGCGTGGTGTAGAGGTTAGCGTGCTAACCTCATATACCAAACGTCGCGGGTTCGGACCCCAGGCAGTCCGATGATTTTATTTAAGCCATCTGGATACCAGATGGCTTAAATAAAAATGCCTGGACCCTAATATATATAAATTCATAAATAACGGTTATCGGAAATGTCTTATATGGCCTGAGCTGCCGAAAAGACAGTGTGAATGTGTGTGTGAGTGTGAGTGTGAATGAGAAAAAAGTGTGAATGTTTTTTTAAAAAAAAAAAAAAAATATATTACCTGAGATCCGGGAAATTGTGGTGTGAGTTTTTTTGTTTGTTTTAGAAGCGGTGGTTTCAGCTGACAGGATCAAGACTTTGCCTAGATCTGCACCAGCGCTGCGCTTTGGCGCTTCTCTTTGGGAGCATAACTTCAATCGTATTGGAAGTTTATTATGAATTCGACGACCGTGGCAGCTGGGACTTGGAATGGCCGGTGGTCGTGACCTACACGTGGCAGGATTGGGCACGGCTAATTTTAGTGGTCCGCTGGCACGTGGCACATATGGCTGTGGCACGCGCCGCCCGAGCTTTCCTCGCTATTGCGCCCACTTTGGTCAGTTCATTTGCATTCATTACTTACTATATAGCATTCATATCAAGCAAGATGCACCTTATGAGTTCAAAATAAAGCAAGAAAGAAATGAGATAGGTGGTTGAAATTTTATATTATGTTAAGTACACCCCTGGGATGAGACACAAAACTTTTAAATAAAATCGGCCAATACGTACTTTTTTAATTTTTTTCGATTTTTAAAATACTAGATATTTCATTTAAATTACAATAGAGTTACATTGGTGAATTAGTGAATTTTTTTCGTTAAAGTTTGACAACATGTCAGAAAATTCCGCCATTTTCCTAACCTCGCTATTAATAGTTTTGATCGTTTTGATAAAGTATTGTTTTCGAATGCTTTTGCTTTGTATTGTTTTTGTATTTTATAGGTAAGATTGTATTGTTTTTGTATTTTATAGATAAGATTGTATTATTTGAGAATGCTATTGCTAATATTGTATTGTTTTTGTATTTTATAGGTAAGATTGTATTATTTGAGAATGCTATTGCTAATATTGTATTGTTTTTGTATTTTATAGGTAAGATTGTATTATTTGTGAATGCTATTGCTAATATTGTATTGTTTTTGTATTTAAAGGAAAGCATTGTGTTGGTTTGTTATGTATGGATATTGTTTTTTTGTTTTTGAATGCTATTGCTATTATTCTATTGTAGAGTTTTTGGTATGCATGTAATTTTCTAAGGACAGTAACT
>JAKCPI010020048.1:0-15028 GCA_023213315.1 Euborellia annulipes | reverse complement strand
TAACAAAATATAAATCTTTTTCTTTTTATTAGATTAAAAAATCAATTATTATTTAAACGCCCATTTTTTTTCGGTGAAAACATATCTCTCTCTCTCACAAAACTATCTTCTCTCTTTCTACGCGTTTTAAATTTTTCTACCTTATCTTCGCATTTGGCCAATGTTAATTTCCTATAGGGATTTGTATGTTAATTTCGATTCAAAAGGGGGTCCCCTTTGGAACTTTTTACGCATTTAAAATTTTTTTTTCCAATTCTTATGAAATTTTGTATTTATTTACGAATCTATATTGTGTATAAAATGTCCAAATATGAGATTAAAATTTTGAAAAATAACCATAGTTTATTTCAAGCAGTCAACATTTAAAATGCAAGTTTGAAACTAAGGTGCTATGGGAAACTAAATATATCTCGACACAAAAAATCTGGTGTGACCAGCATAGTGCACAACTTTCTCTTTACCGAAGGGTAAGAGAAAGTTGTGTGCTGTGCGCCAGTCACACCAGATTTTTTTTTTTTTAATGAATCGTTATATTAATAGATAGATAAAAATTACATTTAAATTCAAAGAACGGGATTTTAATATAATATGTATATTATGAATATGAACCCCACCCATAAAATCTCGCACGGCATATGTTAATAAAAACGGACAAAAAAGAAGTTCAAAGGCTGGCATAGAAAGGAGTGCTAGTTCAAACTCGTGTAACTCAAGTTTGCAAACGATGTACTCAAAAGATGCGAGCACGTGAGTATAATGTATTTGAGTTTTACAAAAATGTAAATATAGGTCAGATATATAGGCTAAAAGGGAATCGGCTGTTGGACTAGCAAGCCATCTATTGCAAGAATGCCCAACTAATTTGGCATTTGATTTTTTTTTAAATAAATCATCTAAGCTTATTTTAAAAATTTCTTAATTAATATATGATTAATAATAACAATAAATTCATTTTTAAATTTAAAAAAAATTAAAGATTATTGGGATTGATTGTTTTTTTGTATTTGCTTGTTAACAAAAAAATTAATTACGATAATTTTTTAATAAGTCATTAAAAAAATTATAGCTCGATGCCCCAATAATCTCTTATGAATTTAATTCATTTAAAAAAAAACCGCATTGATAATAATATCCAAGATAGGAAAGAGCATTTGAATGAAAATAGGAAAAAAGAGAGAGAGAGAGAGATAGAGAGAGAGAGCAGTTAGGGTAGGTCAATCACTGGCGGCAATTCCGCTCCGTAAATGGAAACAAGCCCCGAGTGTTGGAATTCTCTTCTTGTACTGTACTGTATATCTCTAGGTACATCTGGACTGCATCATGGACGGATACTTGTTGGTACCGTTTGGTCGTTAACCGCCGCCACAATCAGAGAAACATCGGGAAATCAGAAAAATTCTTAGAGAGAAATGATTTTAATTTCTCTCCATTTAGGTAAAAAAAATAAAACATGTTTCATTTTGCCGCTATTATTTTTTTTTGTCTGGGAATTTTTTTTAAGCTTGTTTCCGAATTTAGAGAGTGAAAATTATAGGATGATTAATTGTTATTTTTTATTAGGAAATTAAATGGATAGAAAATGAATGAAAGCTTTTTCATTGGTGTCACAAATGAAATTTTAAATTACTTTATCTTGCTTATATACGAGTATATAGAAAGAAAGTAATGGATTCATGTCAAAAATTCGATGTCGAGATTTTGATGGATATACACGTTTTGAGGTCCCCTGAACGCAAAAAAGTGTTTTTCGCAGTGGTCTGTCTGTGAACAAAATCCCTCAAGAACGAAAAGAGCTATGAGGTTGAAATTTTATATTTAAGTAAGGTACCCCCTGAGACGTAACACGAAGCTTTTGAACAAAATCGGCAAAAAAGTACTAGTACTTTACTGATGTAATTTTTCAGTTTTTTTTCGATTTTCTCAAATTCGGTCTAACGATTTTGATTAAAATTCAAAAAATTAATTATTTTTTCGATGCTCTTTCAAATGTATATTCTCATTTTGCTCTTGAAATCTTTTGAAGCAGACTCTACTCTTGTAATTCATAGGAAAGATAGGAGAAATGGTTGCAAAATATAAATATTTTCCCCTGCTTATAAATTTTAGTTGAATTCTAATATATTTGCGGAAACTAAATAGTCTATAGGTCGACACAAAAAATCTGGTGTGACAAGCACAGAATAAAAATTTCGATTACCGAAGGTAAGAGAAAGTTTGGGTGCTGTGCGACCTGTCACACCAGATTTTTTATAGCTATAGTAAGGAGACTTTGAAATCCGGGAGCCTTGGGGTCAAATTTTGACTGCACGAATTAGAATATTTTCTTCTATTGTATTTTATTTCAGGTAGACCGATTTAGTCGAGAAGATAAAAATCATTAATCATCCGATAAAATAAGTAGTCGAAGAAACAACAATACAATTAATGAATTATCTGTATGATAAATTAACCAAGTGTTTAAAGTCAAAGCCAAGTGAGAATTAGCACGCAGATTTTATCGAGACATTGAAGATTAAGAATAAAGATCGGGAGAACAAAGACTTTTGTTATGTCTATTTATGTTTGATTAGTAACTAACTAGAAGGGATTTCGACGTGTAAATTTTTAATTAAGAGAGACTTTCTATCTATACGATTCATAGTAATTAAATAGAATATTAAGCTGGAAACGAAGAATCAAATCAGACAATAAAAAATACAGAAAAAGATGGGAAGCCATATACTAGCTAACCAAAAATGAGTTCAATTAAATTTTATTTCATTTTAAAGAGCAAGTAGCAGTGATCTCTATTATTGTATCTCAAATAACTTAGGCATCAAACTCATTAGAGATTTTCAAAATAGAAATATTTTAAATTTTTTTATCCTACTAATATACCCATTTTGATCAATTAGAGTTATTAATATTTTTTAAATTAAATTTTTCAGAGAATACAAACTCAAACTTCAAATTGAAAAAGGAAAAATAATCGAAATCAATTTTATTTAGGATCGGCTACCACGTTTCGGTTCTAGTTTGGGGCCATCTTCTATTGGATTAATATTATTAATATCCCATCTATAGATGAGAAGTTACAGTTCTAGAAATATCAAGATGTGTAACATTGCCATTACGAGAATGATGAACATATTCGCTCCCAATTTTAAATTATTTTTCATTTCAAGGAGTATTGGCTTAATGTATAATTAATAATGAGGAAAAAGACAGTGAAAAGCAAATAAGGAAAACATTTTTCCGCTTTATTTAATCCGAATGTCGACGTTTCGGCCGATTCTTCCGGTCATCATCAGGACATATATTTGTTTGTCTCGAGGTCTTGTA
The DNA here is from genome assembly GCA_023213315.1 of Euborellia annulipes. Lineage (NCBI taxonomy): Eukaryota > Metazoa > Arthropoda > Insecta > Dermaptera > Anisolabididae > Euborellia > Euborellia annulipes. Next base: position 11,707 of record JAKCPI010020048.1, on the reverse strand, counting down.
GGTGCAAACACTCGTCGGTTAATATGACTTTTTTATTCTTGAACCTGAAGAATATTAGCACCTCAGAAGATGCCAAGAGCCCCTCTAAGCTCGAAGCAAACAAATTTAGGTCCTAATAAAGGCCGGAAGAATCGGGCGAAACGTCGACATTGTTATTAAATAAAGCGGAAAAAGAATATTTTTTTCTTTATTTGCTTTCTGCTGCCTTATTAAATTTTCCTCATCTTATAGACACTCACGGAACATTGACACTCGCCTATTTTTATAAAAATATACATGCGCACAAATTCGTGCCAAAACAACAATGACAACTTTGTGCCTAATTAATTTATAAGCCAACGAGGACTGAAGATGGACAAATAAATTTTGTCCGAAACGTCTCCTTTTTCGGCATTTAGCATCCAAAAGCTCTCTTCATTTGCTGCACCTGTACTTGTTCTTTTCCATTCCATAACATCAACAGCAACTTCTCTTCGAATTAAATTTTCCTCATTATTAATTAAATTATTGCCCGTGATCTATGGCTCAGAGAGAAGACACTAGCTTCTCGCCCCGGGGTCCCGGGTTCGCTTCTCGTCCCAAGCGAGAAAAATTTATTTCATTTGATTTGGCTACAAAATAAATAGGGAGGGGGGCTAAATGGCCTTAGATGCCGAAAAAGAACTTAGAAAAAAAAAATTAAATTATTTTCCTTTATTAATTATAAGTATATTAATTTCTATTTTATTTAAAGGTTGAATTTAAGAGTTGTAATTTTTAAAGAAAAAAAAAAATTGAAAACACGCTTAGGAGGTCGGTCTCCTTAATTGTCATTCAACAAACTCTTCAAAGATGTCCAAAAATGGTTTTTCTTTTGAATGATAAATAAATTTAAGGAAAAAAAGACCCAAATATTTGTTTTATGCGTTTAGTGACCTCAACAGAAAAAATTATTAATCTGATTAAGAGAAAAAAAATAAACAGTGAAACGCTGAAGCCCAAAAGAGGAGGTCAATCGCCAGGTCGAAGGCCAGGTATCTATCATCGCCTTATATAATAATTTCACCTGGCTGGGTTCATAAATATGCGATCAGGGCTGGTGTTGCCATTTCAAGAAAGCGTGGGTCCCTTGCTTATTTGGATACAGTCGACAACCCGGCATTTTTTTTTTTTTTTTTTTTTGAATGCGGCTTAATAATTTCCTCGCGTCCTTCGTTCAACTGACCGAGAAGAGCAAAAGCAGACGGGCAAAAAGACGAGAAAATAACAAGGAATGCGAACAGAAGACGCCTTTCAGCCATCAAGATGTAATTTCGTATTATCCAATCGGGAATTTAATGTTGTTTTAAAAACTTGCCAGTTAAGTTCTCGTTAAACGAGCAATTTTTATGGCTATTTTAAACTTTAAAATAATAAAATTAACAAACTAGATTTTAAAATAATTTATTTGAAGATTTTTGTTTGAGCAAAATCGCAACTTTAGCTTGAGATGAGACTTATAAAAAAAAATCTGGTGTTACAGCACACAACTTTCTCTTACCTTCCGTAATTGAAAGTAGTGTTCTGCGCTTGTCACACCTGATTATTTGTGTCGACATATATTTAGTTTCCGACAGTAAGCTTACGGTACATTTGAATTCAAGATGTACAAACATGGGAAAATATTTATATTTTGTTACCGAGGCAATCATTTCTCCAATCATTCATATCAAGTACAAGAGTAGCGTGCTGGCTTCTATACCATGGGCTGCGGGTTCAGATCCCAGGCAGTCCGATGATTTTATTTAAGCCATTTGAACACCAAATGCTTAAATAAGAATGCCTGGACCCCTAATAGATATATTAATTGGACCCTGTTGTTACAGTATAAGCCCTTTGTTCACAAATCGGAACTAAAAATAAAAACCTTAATAAAGGTTTGACCGAAGTTGTGATGGGGAGGGGGGAATTGAGTGAGCTTATCTGCTCGGATATTACAAATATCCTTTTTATTTTATTTCAGGTTCGTACCCCCAGGGCTTCTTGATTATCCTTGAACTGAACGATCCAAGTTACTAGAAAAATTCTATTTTTATAATATTTAAAGAAAAATATTAACTTTTTTATCAAATCTTAATTAACAAAACAAAATAATTCTATGAATGAGGATTAACGTTGATTATTAAAATTGTCCTATTTTTATCGTGAACGGGAGCATTTATAGACCAGACAAATAGAATAATTTAAAAACAAAAAAAAATTATATAATTACTGTAGATTAAATTTCATTAAAATTTTACATTCATTAATTTTATAAGTCATTATATACATATTTCTACAGTAGATGTTAGTGAATATATATTTACAGGTATAAATTATTTAGCCTTAGGTTACGATGTTGAAGGTTTGGAAAGAGCTTCGTTCACGTTATAAAAGTAGAAGGTACCGAAACGTCATTCGGTAAGGAGCCGAAACGTTAACTTTAAGGAACGATACCTGAGCCTGGCGAATTGCAGATGGAATGGACCTCTGAACCTTGCGGATGATACTGACTTATTAAATTGATAGTTGAGGAGCCAGCCTCAGTTGTGGTAATTGGTTTAACGACTATCTGCAGTCGGTCTGTGGTGAGACAATCTGTCTTCTGGATAAAGACGAGATTGATCAATCTGAAGATTCTGCGAAATCTGTGGCGAAATCTGAGGAATCTGAAGATTTTGAAAATTCTGTAATCTGTAATCTGAAAATCCTGGTGTTTCTAAGGGTAGAAACAAAAATAAAAATAAAATTAAATTAACGTAAAGAAAGCGTTAATATTTTATATTTTGTAAGATGATCGAAACTTACGATATGTTTATTATAAATCAAACCACTCAGTTGAAATAAAGTTTCGAAAAGAAAGAAACTTTTCTAAGAAATCAATTGGAAATGAGTAAAAAATAAATCTTTCACTTTTCAAGCCCTATGGAGAAAAATATTTTCATTAAAAGAAAAATAATGCAATAAAAATTTTAAGATTCCCTGATGGGGGTCACTTACTATTTTAAGGTCTTTCATCCAATGCCACAAACTATTCAAAGCAAGTGTTGAATAGAATTAAATGTTTTCCAAAAGAATGGAAAAAATATAATATAAGGATCGCTTATATTAATTTTAATTAAAAGAGAAAATATCTCTAAAGCCCTAAGAAAGGGTCAAATATTTCTCAAATGAAAGAAAATTAAAAAAAAACGCAAATGGCGAAGAAGGGCTTCTTAGAAAAAAGACTCGGGGCCACGTTATTAAAGAACAAAACATATGATGTCCAAAGAGTGAGTGAAAATTAGATAACAGGTGCCTGAGTGCTGGCGAGGACTCTGACCTCAAGATAGCAACGCTATAGCTTTACTCTTAAAGAAAGGTTGTTGATTTGAATATTTTTTTTTTTTTTTATAAAGATTACGAATAATACTTTCTCGGTTAGGGTTTGAACACAAATTTTATTTAAATCATGATGGATTTTTTCTGGTTAAATAGATTGATTAATTAGATTAAAAAATAAATAAAAATAAAAAAAAATAAAAACAACGAAAAGTTAATAAAATATTATTTGCATGAAGATAGCAATTTTTCTTTTCTTTTTTATTTTTTTTTTATTTTAAGGTATATAGGTGGTCGGCGCTAAGTTTAAACACACCCCCACTCCTGAAGGAATCTAATTCCCTTCAGAACTCTCTAAATATCTACGTCATCTGGAAGGGGAGTTACGGTTGACACGGATCGTAGGAATTCCCCTTGAATGGTTTTAATTCGGACAACTCGTACCTCAGAGTCTTCTCCTGGGAATACTTCAATTATTCTCCCAAGATTCCAACAAGATGGTAGAGAGGTTTTATCCTGTACTAGGACTAACTGGCCCAATCGGAGAGGAACTGAGTTACCGGTCCATTTGCGTCGATGCTGCAGAGACGTGAGATACTCTTTTCTCCATCTCTCCCAGAAGTGGCGCAGCAACTGCCCTTGCAATCGCCATCGGGATAAATAAGTGACGGGAAAATTGCAAATGGAGTCTTCCGGTAAAGCTGAAAGGGAGGTTCCTATGAGGAAATGAGCAGGGGTAAGAGGCTCAAGAGAATTGGGGTCAGAACTCAAGGGCGTTATAGGACGCGAGTTAAGTACCGATTCTACTTGGCATAGGAAGGTTTGAAACTCAATAAACGTCAAGATCTGATCTCCAATGACTCTTCTGATATGAAACTTAGCGGATTTTACAGCCGCTTCCCAGAGACCCCCGAAATTAGGACTGTAAGGAGGAATAAATTTCCATTCAATTCTGTTCTTTTCCAAAAATTCTCTCAAAAGAGAATCATCAACCTCTTTTATAAAATTTCTAAAGTCAGCCCTTAAGATTTTGTCCGCGCAAACAAAGGTGCTGGCATTGTCTGAGTGGATCATCCGAGGAAAGCCTCGTCTAGACGAAAACCTAAGGAAGGCGTCGATGAACGACTCCGCAGTGAGGTCAAGGCAAAGCTCGAAATGAACGGCTTTAGTAACAAAACAGACCATAACTAGGGCATAGGCCTTTTGTGGTCGAGAACCTCGAGTTCTTTTTAGATGCACGGAAAAAGGCCCAAAATAATCAATACCGATCTTGGAGAAAGGCCTAGATGGTGTTACTCGATCTAAAGGTAGATCTGCCATATAAGTGGGTTTAATTTTTGCACCTAATTTTGCACAGGTTATACAAGCGCGAGTCACGGTTTTTATTAACTTACGACCTCTTAAGATCCAAAATTTGACCACTAAATGAGCCTCAAGTGCTTGGGGGCCACAATGTAAAAACTTTCTATGCCAATATCGGACCAGGGAAACGGTAATTTGAGATTGAGGGGGTAAAAGAATGGGGTTCTTTATCGAAATTCCCAAAGGGGATCTATTTATTCTCCCTCCTACTCTCAAGGTTCCCTGCGCATCCAGGAAAGGATTTAAGGAAATTAAGGAACTTCGCCTTTCTAGATTCTCTCCATTTTCAAGTCGATGGATGTCGTTGGAAAAATGACAGCCTTGAACCAATCTAAAAATGAAAAGTTCTGCCTGTTGGAGATCCTTAATTTCGAATTGACTATTAGGAATTTTCCCTTTCAGTTTAAATTTAAACTTATGTTTAATAAATTCTACGAATTTTATCCACGTTGCGACATGTCGCACAAGTTTGGGAAAGTCAGAATATTCTGATAAGCGTTCATATAACACATTACATTGTATGAAATTAATGGCTTTAAATTTGGTGAGATCCTTGCTTTCTGGTAAAGGCTCCGAGGAGGTGGGAAGGTAAGGGGAAGGAGGGTCTACGAAATAATCGGTGATTCCCTTAAACCAATTAGGGTTTGAAATCAAGTGATCGACTGACGTACCTCTGGAGCCTAGGTCAGCAGGATTATTTTTCCCAGGCACATGGCACCAAATTGGCTTTGGAACGACAGTCTGGATTTCGGAAACCCGATTAGCTACAAAGGTTTTGTATTTATATGAAGGTGAGCTAACCCAGTTCAAAACAAGAGTGGAGTCCGAAAACCAAAAAACCTTCGAAATCTTTTCCTTAAAAATTTCTAGGATCTCCTTTACTAATTTAACTCCCACATACACCGCTAATAGTTCAAGCCTTGGCAGAGAAATAACTTTCAACGGGGCTACCTTAAATTTTGAAGCTAATATATTGCTAGAGATAAAATTATTATCTTGATAGCAAGCCAGATATATTAAAGATCCGTATGCCGCTTCTGAAGCGTCCGAGTATACGAACAACCAAAACTTATTAGCTAAAGGTGAAAAAAAGTAGTCTAGGGATAGAGACAAGTTCAATCAGTGGTAATTGTTGTCTAAACTCTTGCCACTTCTCTTGAAAGCTTTGGGGTACTTCCTCATCCCAGTCAATTCCCATCTTCCATAAGGACTGGAAGATTATTTTAAATCGAATAACACATGGGGCAATCCAACCTAAAGGATCAAACACCCTGGACAACTCAGAAAGGACTCTCCTTTTTGTCAGTTTGTCTGTTGGGGGAATGGTGAAATGAAAGGAAAAATTATCGGAAATAGAGTCCCATTGTACCCCAAGAATGGAGGTGGTATCCCCAAAAACTGTGTATTTAGAAGTATCTAAAATGATTTGCTGGTTTCTCAATTCCTCCAAAACCTCTGGGGAATTAGAAGACCATTTATCTAATGAGAAACAAGCAGAGTTGAGCAATTTATTCAAATCACTAATCAATTCTAATAAACCTTCAGCCGTAGCTGCTCCAAAAAAGGAAATCATCTAGGTAAGTATTGTCCCTGATAACACGAGCGGCTGAAGGATGGGAGAGCATATTCATTTCGGCAAGTAGCCGCAAAATTCGGATGGCCAAGAAAGGGGACGAAGAGAGGCCAAAAGGGACTCTAGTGAATCGATATATTTTTATCGGTTCCTGGAGGGACTCTCTCCAAAAAATGCGTAAAAAGTCGCGATGAATAGGGTCGACACATATTTGCATGTACATTTTGACAATGTCAGTGCTGACCACTACCTGGAAAGATCTAAATCTAGTTAAAACTTGCCTGAGATCGTTCTGAAGAGGATCTCCTACTTCAAGTGTATCATTTAATGAAAAGCCGGAAGTGGATTTGGACGAGCCGTTTATAACAATTCTAAGGTCCTGGGATCCCTTCTTGAAAACTCCTAGATGAGGGAGGTAGAACTGTCTAGAATTATTTTTTGACTCATGTAGCAATAAATCTCCAACTAATTCTAAATGGCTTAAATCGATAGAACGTCTCATAAAGTCCTTGTATGACTGGAAAAATTCTAAGTCCTTTGCAAACTTTTTCTCTTGAAACTTAAAGAGATTTAAGGCCTTAGTAAAGGAGTCACCTAAAGGAGGTGGATTCCCTCGGAAAGGAAGTGCTACTTGAAATCTTCCATTTTGAAGCCGCTTAACAGAGGCAGTAAAGTTTTTCTCAGACTCCGAGATACTGGTTGAATTACGGCTCTTTGGAAGATCCTCTAAGTCCCACAAACGCTCTATTTGACTAGACAACTCTTCGTCAATGGAGTTTTTAATTTTAATCGAATAAACCGAGGTTGCGGGATGGGCCATACCTATGACAACCCAGCCCAATTTCGTTCCAATCGCGGAATTAGTTCCATTAGGATTTCGAGCCAATCCATTTTCCAAGATACTGTGATAAATCTCTGATCCTAATACAATCTCAATAGCGGAAGGTATTGTAAAGTTGGGATCTGACAAAGGTTTACCAGTCAAAAACTCAAACTGAGTTTCGTCCAATGGTTGAGACGGCATAAATAGAGAAAGAGTCTCCACTACCATAAAAGTAAAATTGAAAGTCTCCTGTTCATCAACTGGGGAGCAGAAAGGCAAATCAGTCATGAATAGAGACGATCCAAGTTGCGTCTGGTTTAAGCCTTCTAATTCGAAATGCGAAGGTAGGAGTTTTAAACCTAACAACTTTGCCGTCCTGAGGGTGATTAAATTAACCTCACTTCCAGAGTCTAGAAAGCATTTGAGCCTCAATGGCAGGCCATTGGGTCTAAACGTTAAAATCGTGGCTCTACCTAGACAAGGAATAACCTTAGAAGAGTTTTCGAAGAGACATGACAAGAAAGCTTGGGAGTTGGACTGACAGGCTTTAAGTTTTCCTCCTGCTTTTTGTCCACCGCTTTTTCCACATTGGAATAAGGGGAGGATTTTACAAAATGTAAAAGCTCATTATGCTCCTGGTTGCATTTTGTGCAATTTTTAACTGAGCATGAAGGGCTAAAATGAGCAGGAGAAAAACATTTCAAACAAACTTTGAGGGAACGCACCCTCTCGAACCTTTTAAAAGGACTCAATTTCAAAAACATGGGACACTTTTCCACTAAATGGTTACTTTTACAAATAATACATGTTGTATTAGAGGTAAGATTGAACACCTTTTTCCTAGGGGTGGTTTTATTAAACGATTCTATAAGAGTGGAGGGTTTCTCCTTTTTAGGTGTATTGATTGTCTTAGAAAAGAAATCCACAAAGTCCAATAGTCCTTTATAGGAAGGTATTTCATTTTGATCAGGCAACGAAAATAACCACCGTTCACGCGTGGTATTATCTAATTTTAACATTAAGTGTCTAACAAGAAACTCGTTCCAACCTTCTATTTCAATTTTGAAGTTTACAAGTTGTTGAAGTATTTCATTTACATGTACTAAGAAAGAGCTTAAATTTTCACATGATAACTTATCAATAGGCTTAAGGGAAAAGAGTCTGTCTATCAGATGAAAGACAATGTCTCTTTTCCTCTCATATTTAGATTTTAGAAGGTTAGTAGCGATATCATAATTTTTGTCTTCTATTGACAATGCTTTGAGCAAGGAGGAAGGATCGCCAGTCAAACAAGATTTTAAGTATTGGAGTTTCTGGGATCCAGTCAGACGCTCATCCTTATGGATAATAGAGCTAAACTGATCCCAGAAAGAGTACCAGTCTTCTATTGCACCGGAAAATTTGGGCAAAGAAATTTTTGGCAAAGCCACATGAATGGACTCTTTTGGGGTCTGACTAGAAGTTTGACAAGGGGGAAAGATCTCGCCGCCACAGGGGGCGAGGAAGGGTAAAGTCTATCTGCCTCAAGTAAATGGTCCCAAATGGACTTTCTCGACTCTTCGATGGAGGCCAACAACTCAATGCCCTTCTCCTCCTTGTCAAAATCTCCACGGATCATTCCTCGCTCGATTTCGAGGAATTGGTCGTTACAGGCCTCAAGTATCTTTTTAAAAGTTAAAACTTGATCCCTATTAATTATTTTGGATCCCATATAAAATCCAATGTTTGAGTGTAGCGATCTCCTCGGTGCCCGAAAGTCTCTTTCGAGATTCTCGAGAGAGGCCATTTTCAGATAATTCAGAAAAGAACGATCAAGAAGCGATAAGACCCAGCAATGAGTTAAAAACAATTAAATCATCTGGGTCCTGTCACGGTCGCCAATGTTACAGTATAAGCCCTTTGTTCACAAATCGGAACTAAAAATAAAAACCTTAATAAAGGTTTGACCGAAGTTGTGATGGGGAGGGGGGGAATTGAGTGAGCTTATCTGCTCGGATATTACAAATATCCTTTTTATTTTATTTCAGGTTCGTACCCCCAGGGCTTCTTGATTTTCCTTGACTGAACGATCCAAGTTACTAGAAAAATTCTATTTTTATAATATTTAAAGAAAAATATTAACTTTTATATCAAATCTTAATTAACAAAACAAAATAATTCTATGAATGAGGATTAACGTTGATTATTAAAATTGTCCTATTTTTATCGTGAACGGGAGCATTTATAGACCAGACAAATAGAATAATTTAAAAACAAAAAAAAATTATATAATTACTGTAGATTAAATTTCATTAAAATTTTACATTCATTAATTTTATAAGTCATTATATACATATTTCTACAGTAGATGTTAGTGAATATATATTTACAGGTATAAATTATTTAGCCTTAGGTTACGATGTTGAAGGTTTGGAAAGAGCTTCGTTCACGTTATAAAAGTAGAAGGTACCGAAACGTCATTCGGTAAGGAGCCGAAACGTTAACTTTAAGGAACGATACCTGAGCCTGGCGAATTGCAGATGGAATGGACCTCTGAACCTTGCGGATGGTACTGACTTATTAAATTGATAGTTGAGGAGCCAGCCTCAGTTGTGGTAATTGGTTTAACGACTATCTGCAGTCGGTCTGTGGTGAGACAATCTGTCTTCTGGATAAAGACGAGATTGATCAATCTGCAAAGATTCTGCGAAATCTGTGGCGAAATCTGAGGAATCTGAAGATTCTGAAAATTCTGTAATCTGGAAATTCTGTAATTTGGAAATCCTGTAATCTGTAATCTGAAAATCCTGGTGTTTGATATGTTTATTATAAATCAAACCACTCAGTTGAAATAAAGTTTCGAAAAGAAAGAAACTTTTCTAAGAAATCAATTGGAAATGAGTAAAAAATAAATCCTTCACTTTTCAAGCCTATTTTAAGGTCTTTCATCCAATGCCACAAACTATTCAAAGCAAGTGTTGAATAGAATTAAATGTTTTCCAAAAGAATGGAAAAAATATAATATAAGGATCGCTTATATTAATTTTAATTAAAAGAGAAAATATCTCTAAAGCCCTAAGAAAGGGTCAAATATTTCTTAAATGAAAGAAAATTTAAAAAAAAAAAAACGCAAATGGCGAAGAAGGGCTTCTTAGAAAAAAGACTCGGGGCCACGTTATTAAAGAACAAAACATATGATGTCCAAAGAGTGAGTGAAAATTAGATAACAGGTGCCTGAGTGCTGGCGAGGACTCTGACCTCAAGATAGCAACGCTATAGCTTTACTCTTAAAGAAAGGTTGTTGATTTGAATATTTTTTTTTTTTTATATAAAGATTACGAATAATACTTTCTCGGTTAGGGTTTGAACACAAATCTTATTTAAATCATGATGGATTTTTCTTGTTAGATAAATTGATTAATTAGATTAAAAAAAATAAATAAAAATAAAAAAAATAAAAACTACGAAAAGTTAATAAAATATTATTTGCATGAAGATAGCAATTTTTCTTTTATCTAGGTGGTCGGCGCTAAGCTTAAACAGAGAGAAAGTATTGGATTCATGTCAAAAATTCGATGTCGAAGATTTTGATGGATATATACGTTTTGAGGTCCCCTGAATCCAAAAAAGTGGTTTTCGCGACATGGTCTGTCTGTGTGTGTGTGTGTGTGTGTGTCTGTGTGTCTGTGAACAAAATATCTCAAGAAACGAAAAGAGCCAGGAGGTTGAAATTTTATATTTAAGTTGAAGGAACCCCCATGGGACGTGACACGAAGCTTTTGAACAAAATCGACCAAAAAGTACTAGTTACTTTTTTACTGATTCACTTTTTTCAGTTTTTTTCGATTTTCTCAAAATTTGCTACAACGATTTTGATTAAAATTCAAAAATCAATTATTTTTTTAGATTCTCTATAAAATTTATATTCTCCATTTTGTGATTGAAATCTTCTGAAGACCACTTTACTCTTGGGTACTCCATAGAAAAGATAGGAGAAATGGATTTGCCATGGTATCAAAATATAAATATTTTCCCATACTTATAAATTTTACATCTTTTTTTTTTTTTTTTTTTTTTTTTTTTTTTTTTTTTTGGAATGGGTGCATAAGGTCCGAGAGACCTATAATGACCAATAGTCACATGCAGCCAGGAAGAAAAATAAAAACAAAGGAGAAGCATAAAGGGGAAACTCAACTGCGGGAACTGAGAAGATGCCTGTTGAGGTTAGACTTGAAAGTCTGAAGATTGTAGGTTTTGGGGGAAGATAGACGCAGGGAGCTTGTTCCAATCACGGGAGGTCATGGGGACAAAGGAAGAATGAAATTGTTTTGTTCTGTTAGTCGTGATCTGAACAGCATAGGGATGCTGGGAAGATGCCTCTCTTGTGTTCCGTGAATATGTTGCACTTGAGTGGGATAATTGATTTTAATTCGGCAGAGCATTGGCCATGGTAATACCTGTAGAAGAGAGATAGTGAAGATACTCTTCTTCTATGATCTTGAATTCAATTGTACCCTACTGTCGGAAACTAAATACATGTCGACACAAAAATCTGGTGTGACAAGCACAGTACACAACTTTCGATTACCGAAGGTAAGAGAAAGTTGTGTGCTTGCGCAGTCACACCAGATTTTTAGTAAAAATAAAAAAAA
>JAKCPI010020047.1:0-12092 GCA_023213315.1 Euborellia annulipes | reverse complement strand
AAAATACATATCTGGCTTATTAAAAAATAACACTGTCTTATCTTAGAGGGATTTATATATTGGTGTAAACATTATGCGGACGGAAAGATTACGAGTTGCACATTTTAAAATTTTTCGGATGGTGACGTGGGGCTGCTAACTTAAAAATAGCTTTTAAATTTAATTGCCTATATATAGGGTGGTCCATATAGTTATGTTTTTAAATGGAACGCCCCAAAATACATTATTATTTAGATTTAAGTGAAGGTGAAAAAAAAAAGAAATACGGGTCAAATTTAAAACAAATGCAAAATGTTTTTGTGAAAAAACATAAATAGAAAAAATTGAACATCTCGCGAACCATAAAACTTTAGGGAGTGTTCTTTTGGGATCTATTCAACTTCATGAAATGAACTAATGTATAACCCGGCTATTCTAAAGTTGGGAGATAGGTTGGTAGCCAATCGGAACTTCAATCATGGACTTTATTTTTCAAATGGAACATGCTACTTTTTTTTATGCCATGGGACGTAAATTTAATTCGCTTTCAGATGATATAAGGCGTTGTATCTATATCTATCTTTGGTAATTTTATTTTTATTTCAAAATATCTGATTAATTTGACTTACGAATGGAGAAAACAATTAAAATAACAACTAAATGCAAAATAAAATTTCATTGCAATAATAAATGGAAAAGTATATTATTAAATATTCGAAAATGCTTAAACTTTTAAAAAAATTTATTTAAACTCCTCAAAGAAGTCCCGCTTTTGCTCGAATTAGGGTTATGATTTGTCAACAAGATGGCGCACCTTTTTAACCTGAACGTAACCCTCTAATTTCTTTTCTTTTAGAAGTTTAAATAAATGATTTTAAAAGGAAATTTAAATATATTTTCGAATATTTAGTATATCTTTTCCATTTATTACCATTTTATTTTGCATTTGATTGTTATTTTAATTGTTTTCTCCATTCGTAAGTCAAATTAATCAGATATTTTGAAATAAAAATAAAATTACCGAAGATAGATATAGACAACCTTATATCATCTGAAAGATAATTAAATTCTACGTCCCATGGCATAAAAAAAAAGTAGCATGTTCCATTTGAAATAAGCGAAGTCATCCATGATTGAAGTTTTCCGGAATTGGCATAGCCATATCTCCCAACACAAGAATAATTCCGGCTTACCCATCTGGCCTACATTAGTTCATTTCATGGTTAGTAAGATCCCAAAAGAACACTCCCTAAGTTTTATGGTTCGCGAGATATTCAATTTTTTCCAGACAACAGTTTTTTCACAAAAGCCCGATTTGCGGCTAAACGGTTTGTTTTGTGAATACATTGCATGACATAAACTCAAGGTACTTAAAATTGGCCGGTAGAATCCAAATATGTAATAATATACAGGGCGTTCCATTTAAAAAATCATAACTTTGATATGGACCACCCCGTATATTAGGTGCAATTGGAACAAAAATATTTTTAAGTTGTAGCTCTAAAGGCCCCACATTATGCACCATCGAGAAAATTTTAAAATGTCGCTTAATAAGCCCACAATCTTCCGTCCACGCACTATCGGCCCACCCGGTATAGGGGTATATGATAATTCCTGAGTGTCCGTGTTCTGTCTTTTTATCCAATCCCAGCCTCATCCCTGATCTCTCAAAAAAAAAAAAAAAAAAAAAAAAAATTATAAAGTAAAGGGGTTGGAGAATAGTAACCAGCAAATTTATATTCTCCACCTGACGTCCTTTTATTTGGCAGATATTTCGATGCGTAGAACACACATCATCTTCAGTGCCGCGAGGACCGCAATTCTGCTATGGACACAGACCGGTCATCAGCTTAGAGAAGGCACCTCACCTCACTTATCATGTTTAACGCCCCTAAGGCATTTGATATTAATAGACTAAGCCCACCTACTATATCCTCGCGGCACTGAAGATGATGTGTGTTCTATCTGCCAATTAAAAGGACGTCAGGTGGAGCTATAAATTTGCTGGTTACTATTCTCCAACCCCTTTACTCTACTCATCCCAGCCTAATACTCAATCTAAAAAAAAAATTATTATTATTTGAAATTCCTATCGGGATCCTCGTTTATTTACCCGAGGTGCTTCCGTGCACCAAGACACACACCACAAACCCACCCGGCCATCTACCGGCACCCCGTAAAGTTACATCATTTCCTGTCTCTAACCTCTCCTCCTGCTTTCAGTCTCTAGCTAGTGAACTAATCCTTATTTCTGGTTCCGCCCGGCTCCTCTTTATCCAGTCTCTTCTATGCTAGGAGGATGTCCTAGTTTGGGGAGGGACTCCCCTCAGCACCAACTCCTTTCGAAGAATGCATCACTGAGAGGGAGCCTTCTTCACGTCCCTTCCACAGGACGGGATGTCGCACCAGCTCCTTCTCCTCTTAGAGTTGCCTGGAGGGCTATTGTGGTGAGATCCATTATTCCAATTCATGTGCCTGCTTGAGGATTTGTTTACATTAAATAAATATTTTTTATTTAATGAAAAATCCCGCACGCCCAGGGTTTGAACAGGGATCTTCTTTGCAGAAGCTGACACCCTAGCCTACTACACCAGCGAGCCCCTCAAATAAATAAATAAATAAAAATTCTATTTATATATCAATTTTTATTATTTTTCATTTTAGGGATATAATTAGTTAATCGTTTTAATTAATTGGGTTTTAATTAATTAATTCGCAATATTCATAAACAAATTGGGCGTCTCATCTAATTGAAGCTACTCACGGAAAATTAGCTTGATAGTAATAACTTGTAAAAATGGGCCTGGACTCCCTGACTAGCACCTTCACACACATTCCACACAGTCTTTTCGGCAACTCAGGCCATATAAGACTTTATATGATAACCGTTATTATTTATAATATCTATTGGGGGGTCCAGGCATCTTATTTAAGCCATTTGGTATCCAAATGGCTTAAATAAAATCATCGGACTGCCTGGGGTCCGAACGTTCGACCCTTGGATTACAAGGTAGGCGCGCTATCAACTATGCCAAGCCCGAGGACGTCTTTTCCATTTATTACAATTTTGTTTTGCTTTTTGATTTTTTAAAATTGTTTTCTCCATAATAATTTTTTTTTTTTTTGTTAGTCAAATTAAGCAGATATTTTGGAATAAAAACTACAAAAAAATCTGGTGTGACTGGCGCACAAACAACTTTCTCTTACCTTCGGTAATCGAAAGTTGTGTACTGTGCTTGTCACACCAGATTTTTTGTGTCGACATATATTTAGTTCCCGACAGTAAGGAACATTTGAATTCAGATGTAAAATTTATAAGTATGGGAAAATATTTATATTTTGTTACAATGGCAACCATTTCTCCTATCTTCCCTATGAAATACAAGAGTAAAGTGGTCTTCAGAAGATTTCAATCGCAAAATGAGAATATACATTTTAAAGAGCATCTAAAAAATAATTGGATTTTGAATTTAAAAAAAAATCGTTGGAGCAAATTTTGAGAAAATCGAAAAAAACTGAAAAAGTACATCAGTAAAGTACTAGTAATCTTTGGCCGATTTTGATTAAAAGCTTATTTTTCCGGTCCCGGGGGTGTTTAAGTTAATACAGAATTTCAACCTCGTAGCTCAATTCCTTCATGCTTAAAATCTGAACACACACACACCCCCACACAGACAGACAGACAGACCATGTCGCGAAAACCACTTTTTTTGGATTCAGGGGACCTCAAAACGTGAAGATCCATCAAAATCTCGACATCGAATTTTTGACATGAATCCAATACTTTCTCTATATATATATTACATATATACATAGGTAAGAGAAAGTAATAGATACAGGCAACCACGGGCCATGGCAGTAAAAAAAAGTAGCATGTTCTATTTGAAAAAATGAAGTTATCTATGATTGAAATTTTCTAAATTGACTTAGCCATATCTCCCAAGACAAGAATAATTCCCGGTTACCCTACTGGCCTACATTAGAACATTTAATGGTTAGTAACCTCACAAAAGAACAGTTCTCTAAGTTTTATGGTTCGCTCGATATTCAATTTTTTCCAGACATCAGTTTTTTTTAGAAAAGCCCGATTTGCGGCTAAACGGTTTGTTTTAGAATACATTGCATGACATAAAGGCATACCAAAATTGACCGTAGAATCCAAATGTGCAATAATAGACAGATCGTTCTATTTAAAAAAACATAACTTTGATATGGATCACCCTGTATAAGAGGTGCAATCGGAATAAAAATATTTTCAATTTGTATCCCTAAAGGCTCCACACTTTACAATTGCACATTAATAAACCCGCAATGTTCCGTCCACGCACTATTGACCCACCCTGTATAGGTAAGAGAAAATAAAAAATCCAAGTCCATTTTATATCAATAAATTGAAATATTAAATTATCACGAAATAATTTTACATAGAGGCTCTATATTCAAAAAAAAAAAGAGAGAAATTCTTTTTAAAAAAGTATGGCAAAAATGAATCCAGGATGAATGAAGAGCGGGAGAGAGAGAGAGAGAAGAGAAATTTTATAGAGAACTAAATTCTAAGCACGTCTGTGCCACAACCAAAAAACCACTAAAGGATCTAATATCTCGAGTTGCGCAAATGTAATAATAATATATAATACGAAGGGAAAAAGGAGAGAGGGGGGGAATCTCTCTTCCTTCTCCTTCCTCTCTGTGGTCTCCTCCTCTCGCTTATGTTTTTGTAATTATCCCAAAAACTTTCATTTATTTATTTTTATTTTTCTCATTCCCACTCACACACACATTCGCAGTCTTTTCGGCAACTTAGGCCATATAAGACTTTATACGACAACCGTTATTGAATATAAAATATATATTTGAGGTCCAGGCATTCTTATTTAAGGCGGAATAGGAACGAAGGTGTTACGCTTGTTTTTCCCGATAAGATGGCGTAGTGTGTCATAAAAAGTATGCCCAAAATATCAAGTAATTCAAAAATTTGCCAAGAGATGTCAGAATGGTAGCTAATAATATTTAATGCATTTGGTTGATTTTCATTGATCTTTTAATAATAAATACTTTATAAATGTTATTATACATCATATATCTTTTATAAAAGCATAAAAATATAGGCCATATATAGGCTAATACTCTATCTCCTGGCTGAAAAGTCCCTGCGGATCTTGATTAAATCACCACTGCATAAAACAACAAGTACGACGACTAAGAAAAAATTCAATTTTAGAGGTACTACCCAAAAATAATAATTTTTCAAGATGTTCCCCTGTTGAACACTCCAATAATAAAAGAGAAAGTAAAAATTAAAATACAGTGGAACAAACGATTCCACTTATTTCTATTGTAAATAAGAACAAATGGACGTAAATGTTCTTCCGACCAAGCTAATCATTGCGTACATGGACCAAGTATCGATACGAGTATTTTTGACCGATACTTACTTGGTACTTGATTCCAAAGTATCAATTACAAAAGTACTTGGTATCGAAAGAAAAGTATCGAGTAAGTACTTGTATTTACTCGTATCGTTTCATCCCTACTTACCATACTTACTGTTAGTATCCGATGGTAATATAGTTTGTAACGTTTTCATTGGTTGACTTTCATCTTTCTTTTAAAACCTCCACATAACACACCAATCAACACCCTCTCTAAGATCGGTTAGTGAACATGTGTGGCATTCTTAATTCCTCAATTTTAATGTTTTATTTTGATACTCAACTTGCATATTTTATTTTAATGTTCGGTGAAATTTCTGGATAGAATATTTTTTTATAATAACATTGGGAAAACAATATTTCTTAGTGTTATATTAAATAAAATAAATAAATAAATACATAATAAATCTTATATTATAAATAAAAAATATATTTAATATTTACTGAGTATCTCCTTAGCAGAGAGTTTTTAAAAAGTCGACTTGAAAGTCGAAAAGTTGACTTCCGAGAATCAAAGAATATCAAGTCGATTCCAAAATCAAAAATCGACTTTTCGAGCGCCTTAAGTCTTATCCAGCAATTCCGGTGCGGTCCTATTAATAATCCCCCCCTCCACTCCTTCTTTTGGATGCTTAAAAAACAAACGATATTTTAGAATTATAAGAAGGCTTAAAACATATTTAAGAAAGACAATGAGCTGAAAATCAACTTGAAAAGCTTAGATATGGAGTATTAAAATTATTTAAGATAATTTATCTCTCGCCATACTTCTCATTTATATTTTCTAATCCCCTCTCCTCCCTCCCCCTCCCACCCTCCAAACATTTGGGCTGCTATTTATGTAGAGGTTTTGAAACTGGCTATTCAATATTTTTAAGATATTCTTCTAATTAAAAAAAAATATTCGATGTCGAGATTTTCATTAGAAACATATTCTGAGTCCCGCAAAATTATCTGTCTTCAAAATAAAGCAAGAAAACAAATGAGCTATCTAGTTGGAATTTTATATTTAATTTAGATACCCCCCTTTAGACAAATAATAAGTTTTTAAATAAAATCGGCTAAGGACTTTATTCACGTACTTTTTCAATTTTTTTTTCTATTTTTTTTCCTCAAAATTTGCTCTAAAATTTTTTAAAAATTTAATTTAAGGTCTTTTTCGGCAATGAAGCATCGAAGGCCATTTAGACCCCGTCTCTATTTATTTCAATTGGTTTGGTAGTCAATCCAATTCAGATAAATTTTTGTCGCACGAGTCGGGATGCGAACCCTTGGCCTTTGCTACCAGAAGCTAATGCTCAAGCCATGAGCTACAGATCGACACAAATAATCTGGTGTGACAAGCCCAGAACACAAATTTCAATTAATTATCGAATGTTGTATGCTTTGCGACCAGTCTCTCCAGATTTTTCTTTTTATAATAACTAGGGATGGGCAGGATCGCGATCCTTTTGGATTGTAAATATGAAAATCTGATCCAGAATTTTAGGATCTGGATCGAAATCATTTTTGCTCTCATCTAGGTTCCTAGATAGGATCGCTAACCCTTTTCCAAAAAGTAGCATCCTGGATTTTTCAAAGGATTGCCAATCCTTTAAAACTTTTTATCTTTTTTTATATCCTTTCGATTCATTCATAGGCTTAAAAATCAAGTCCGGTGATCGGATTTCCAGATCTCGAATCTGAACAGTGATCGTTTTTCTTAATCGGATCATCGGAATACCCCATCGGAATTGCCCTAGTTTGTTGGATCGCCTGATCGGATCCATTTTAAAGAAATTTCGCTCATCCCTGATAATAACTTCATTTCATTAAGACATAGCAGCAATTTGTCTTATTTCAATTTTACTTAATATTGGCAACACCGCCACCACAATTGAACATTTGAACTAGGAAACGGTGAGATTTTAGAAAGAGATTCAACTGGTAGAGAACGTTCCATTTTCGCACCGGAAATGGAAGATTCTGGCCTGAATCCAGAAGGATGCCTCAAATCCAAACAATCATTATCCACCAAATTCCTCTAATAAACATAGAATTTAGCGAAATTTGCTTTTGATGGATGTTTCGATTTCACTAATCTAAAAATAATTAGAAAGGTGGTGTTGTCACGCACACACACTTGCAGAGAAGTTTTAACAATTTATTAATCGACTCGCGGTGCATATTGGATTGGCTCTAATCAAGGAGTTTGTATGCATAGATGCCACCAAATGGAAATCAATGCGCTTTTTGTACACTATCTTCCTACACTCTAATAATGTACGTATATTTACAAATGCATTGTTTACTTTGATGCAAAATTGGAAAATAAAAATAACGACAGAAATAGAGAGTGAATTAGGGATTGAATTACAAAAAGAATTTACAAAATTGATGAATTGATATTGAAGATGAAATGAGAATCTCTCTCTCTGTCTGCCAATTTGTTATTTTTAATCCATTTCATTCTTCCTTCCCCAAAGGGGATTTCAAGCCATACGATCTCTCCCCCCACCCCCACCCCTCCCACGTCTCTTCCCCTATTTGAATATTAACAAGCAATAATCCATCTTCAAAGAGGATTTAATAAAATAATCTTCTACGGTAAAATAGAAATTTTGATAAGGCTCCAGGATTTATTCAGCCTATTATATATTCTTATTAATCCTGGAAAATGCACTTGGCTATTCTCGAGATCAGGGATCGGCAAACTTGTTTGCATTTTTCAACAAACAAAAGCATATTCCCGAGGGGAAAGCGCAAGGTCGTTCGAAGAATTGTTATGAAAAAATAGGGTTAAAATATTTTAAACTCGAAAGAGGTGCTTAGTTTATACTTTAAAACACCTACAAAGGAAGAACTTAGGTTCGAATACCACGGGTACCTCATTTTTTTTTCAAGTTAAATAACTTAGGAAATTGATATTTTCTAAATAATAGGCAAAATGTTTGGCCATTCAGCGTTTTGCTCAATCGGTGTGCGTTGGAATTGGACAAAATTGAGCAAAAACACTCAATGACAAAACATTTTGTTCAATGATGTCGAATCATGCTCAAGTGTGTTTTGCCTCTTCGGACTGCGTTGCCCCATTGAAAAAACAGTTTTAGGCACGATTAGTTAAAAACGTTTTGTCCAAGAACGTTTTTGCTCAATTGGTGTGCGTTCAACCTAAGTGAAAGGCAAATTAATATCGTAAATAAAATAATTTTCCTGTAATTATAAAAAAAGTTCACTTTTAACATATAGGCTACAATTTACAGTATAATTTAAAGTATAATAAAGTATCTGTATGGGGTGATATCAAGCACTTTGACTGAATTGTGTCCAAATAGCAAGTGACTCTTTTTCAAATTTTTATTTTTTATATTATTATCTAAAAATATTATTTCCATTTTCTTTCTCTCTCTCTCTCTCTTTTTTAAAAAAGATTTTGTCAAGTGAAATATCAACCAAACAAATAAAGAATAAGAGTTGAGAGATCACAGAGTGTTTGCAATCTGTTGTGGTGAAATATTTCAATGTTTGAAAATGCCCTTAAGGTTATGTTTAAATATTCCATGTTATAACTTGTTAGCTTGTTAGAAATTATTTGTAGAATTAAAATTCAAAAATCTGTTGTGATTGGTTGCACAAGACACAAATTTCTCTTATCTTCAGTAATTAAAGTTGTGTTTTGTGCTTGTCACGCCAGATTTTTCGTGTCACTATATATTTAGTTTCCGCCGATATATTAGAATTCAAGATGTAAAATTTATAAGTATGGCAAAATATTTATATTTTGTTACCATGGCAACCATTTAGCCGATCTCTTCTATGAAGTACAAGAGTAAAGTGATCTTCAGAAGATTTCAGGGTCAACATGAGAATATACATTTGAAAGAGCATCTAAAAAATAATTGATTTATCAATTTTAATCAAAATCGTTGGAGCGAATTTTGAGAAAATCGAAAAAAAACTGAAAAAGTACATCAGTAAAGTACTAGTAGGGGGGAGACCGGGGCAGGTTGGCCCACGGGGCAGGTCGGCCCAGTCGCAATATTTCGCAGAATAATTGGACGATTGTGTTACGAATCAGAATGAAGGTTAATAGCACTGCCACCCTACTTCTGCCAAGACAACTATAGCGATTGGAGTAAATTCGCATGAGCTAGGATCATTTATTCGTTTTTTGCACCTTGGAGTAAATTTTTTCATTAGTTGAATAAAATTCGATTTATCTACTTTTTGGTTACTTCGAGGATAAAAGAGTGAGCACTATGTTTAAAGGTTAGAGTATAAGGATTATTTCTCCATGGCATATTAATTAAAAAACATCAACGGGATTTGTGCGGGATAAAAATTGTTTCAAATATGACGATGGGGCAGGTTGGCCCAAAAATGACGGGGCAGGTTGGCCCAAAAATGACGGGGCAGGTTGGCCCACTCGATTTTTTTGCCATTGTATGTATGAAATCGTTAAACCGTGTTTTATTTTTTCAATTTTAGTGGCAATGAATGATGTAAAAGTAACAAAATAAAAATTATTATAAATATCGATGTTATACTGGCCGTCATTGAGAGTTTATTGGAGGAAATTTTGCATCATAAATGAGCACGTGTGTTTGTTTTTGGGAAATTGTTATCAGATATATGAATATGTTCTTATTGTTTTCTAAAACGTTCTAGTTCTTTGAATATGTGTGGTTCGGGAAGATATGAAGTGTTTTCGCTTTTTTTTTTTTTTTTTTTTAAACATTCACTCTTTTTTCTCCATTCACACGGTCCTTTTCGGTAACTCAGGCCATATAAGACTTTTACGATAACCGTTGTATTAATAATTATATATTTTGGGGATCCAGGCATTCTTATTTAAGCCATTTGGTATCCAAATGGCTTAAATAAAATCATCGGACTGCCTGGAGCCCGAACCCGCGACTTTTGGTATACGAGGTTAGCACGATAACCTCAACACGAAGCACAAATTGAGCGTTGGGAGAGAAATGTTGAGATCCTTGTTGGAATACTCTTTTTGCCAACTTGCCAAGCCAAGTAAGGTGTCTGCAATGCTCTTCATAGCATTCTGACTCTCATCCCAACCTCTGGACCACGAGTTATAACAGTGATTCGTAAATACAAAAAAGAAAAATTGAAAAAGGAAAAGTTCTTGAAGTCACGATATACTTTTTTTGATTTAGTAGTCACTTATTACTGAAACTGTTGCAATAACCAATTACATAATTTCAAATAAACTTTGTGTGTTAAAATTAAGTTGTTTTAAATTATTTTCTTGCATTTTAATTCATATAAAAATAACAAATGCCTTCCGAGGCCAACCTGCCCCGTGGGTTCCGAACCAACCTGCCCCGGGACCACGGGGCAGGTTGGCCCACTCGAAAACATTTTAGGGAAATAATTATTTTTTTTAATTTTAACATCAATTTAGGAGACTTTTACGATGACCATTTTGGTACAGCTAAAGGTTGCACCAACATTTTAAAATGAAAACATAAACGAAAATGATTAAATAAAAAAATTTTATAAAAGAAATAAAAATTAGTAGGCCCAACCTGCCCAGGTCTCCCCTACTCTTTGGTCGATTTTTATTAAAAGCTTATTTTCACCCCCTAGGAGGGTTCCCAACTTAAATATAAAAATAAAAACCTAGCTCAATTCCTTTTTACTTTCTCGTACCCTATATATGAAATATATAGAGAGAGAAAGTATTGTGATCATGTCAAAAATTCGATGTCGAGATTTTGATGGATATACATGTTTTGAGGTCCCCTGAGTCCAAAAAAAAAAGTGGGTCCCGCAAATTGGTCTGTGTGTGTGTGTGTATGTATGTGTGTGTGTGCGTGTGTCTGTATGTGTGGACAGATTTTTAGCATGAAGGAGTTGAGCTACCGGATTGAAATTTTATATTTAACTTAGGTACCTTAGTAGACTCTCAAAATAAGCTTTTGAACAAAATCGGCCAAAAAGTACTAGTACTTTACTGATGTACTTTTTTCAGTTTTTTTCGATTTTCTCAAAATTCCCTCCAAGGATTTTTTTTAAAATTCATAAATCAACTACTTTTTAGATGCTCTTTAAAATGTATATTCTCATTTTGCCGTTGAAATCTTTTGAAGACTCACTTTACTCTTGTTCTTCATAGGAAAGATAGAACTGGTTGCCATGGTAACGGACATTTAAATCTTTTTCTTTTCTTTATTAGATTAAAAATCAATTATTATTTAAATTCCCATTTATTTTTATTTTATTTGTGTCTTTAATTGCTTAGGAGAAAACATATATATATCTCTCTCTCTCACTCTGCAAACATTATCGCCTGTCTCTCCGCCTTCTCTCATAGGCCTAATGTTAATTTCCTATAGGGATTTGTATGTTAATTTCGATTCAAAAGGGGGTCCCCTTTGGAACTTTTTACGCATTTCTAGAATTTTTTTTTCCAATTCACTTTATGAAATTTTGTATTTATTTACGATTCTATATTGTGTATAAAATGTCCAAATATGAGATTAAAATTTTGAAAAATAACCATAGTTTATTTCCGTAAGCAGTCAACATTTAAAATGCAAGTTTGAAAAAACTAAGGTGCTATGGGAAACTAAATATATCTCGACAAAAAAATCTGGTGTGACCAGCACGGTGCACAACTTTCTCTTACCGAAGGGTAAGAGAAAGCATTGTGTGCTGTGCGCCAGTCACACCAGATTT